>QVOA01023884.1:0-10776 GCA_014825685.1 Pseudomyrmex cubaensis
GAAGGCTCAAGTAAGGGCCGAAACGTTTGTATTTCGTAGTCGTTGTACTACCTTGTTAATAATAAAAATTTTAAGAACTTCTTGAGCTCAAAATAGATCTATTTTTGGATTTTTTATAGTCTTTATTTTATCTTTTTTCTTATTTTAGTCAAATATAAAATCTAAACACAAATAAAAAATGAAGTATTATTTTGCATATTATAATACCATTGCAGAGCAATTATAACACATTTTTCTACTTTTATTTTCTAAAATTGTTTTTTATAAAATCTAGAAAAGAAAATGATATATAATAAAACAATAGCGCCAACTGAAAAAGCATACATATGTGTGTTACACAATAGTAAAAGCATTCATCGGTATAAGATAGAAGTTAGATATTTATAGATTTTGCTTTGCGTGCAAAGTCAAAAACTCATATGCAACTGTTTTCAATATATTTAATGCAAAAAACTTCGTCAAAATTAACGACATACGCACGCTTGTGCGAAGTATTAACATTTTACTCAAATTTTGATACATTCATGTTATAATATTTTTGTCAAGAAAATATGTTATCTTATTAAAAACTTAGCAACATACTTTGTAATATAAAATTAATATTTTAAAAATAAATTGTACATTTACTAAAAAAGCTTTTAAGTATCAAACTGTCTCATAAACATTTTACATAACTTTTAATTCAATATAATTAATGTAAATTATTAAAATGTAAATTTTGATACATTTGAATGTTACCGTTATATAATTTCAAGGAATTATTATTTCAAAAAATATATACTTTGTAATATAAAATTATTGGTTTAAAACAAAATTACTAATTAGTAAATTAGTAGACTCTCGCTATAGAGCCAACCTCGGAGCTATAGGAGCGGAAAAGTCTCGGAAACGGATCTATATCTAGAGCCCCTTTCACGCCTTGATGTACGAAATTATATATGGTGGAGAATGGCAGAGTGAAGTAGCCGCATCTACGGACTACGATTCCGCGCGGGCAGACATGATAAAGTGCGTGAAAGTACATGTGGCGGGGAAGACACTTAGGCGGACTTATAACATAACTGGCGGCATTATAGCGAGAGTCTACTGCATATGTAAAACAAAAGCTACTGAATAGCTATTACATTAGACTGACGCACAAATAAAAAACTTTAAATAACTTTAAGTCATTAGAATTAAGATGACTACGCCAAGTTTTTGACAAGTTGTTTTAAATATGTTTTAGTTTAAAAACAGTTGCATATGCGTTTTTGTTTGCTTTTTACGCAAAGCAAAGTCTATAAATGTATAATTTCTACTTGGATCTTTGTATGCAAAACTAGGTCCATTTCACATAATCGAGTACTTCAGATATAAAGCTAAATCTATAAAAGTGTAATATTGTTCCACATAAGTGTTTATATAGATTTTTATATAGGTTCTGATTTGTGAAAAGCAAAACGAGGTCCAACTTACACCGATGAGCGCATTACTACTATTATGTAACATATGTACAATTTCTCAGCTGGCGCTATTGTTTTATTATATATCACTTCTTTTATAGAACAGAGTTTATAAAAAACAATTTTATAGAAATATGTGTTATAATTTTTCTGCAGTGATAGTATAATATGCACAATAATACTTTATGTTTTTCTTTGTGTTTGGATTTTTTAGTTGAGTAACATTAGAAAAAAATACAATAAAGAGAGAGTACAGTATTTGTGCTCGTGTACTTAGCGCGTTTTTATGATTTTTGAAAGAATACGATTTTTTGATTATGTTATACTTTTTTAACATTTCTACAAAAAGATTTTGTTTTAAGAATATGTAAGTAATATCTACTAATAAAAGCTCATCACTTAGTTTTCCATGCTGATTGATATAAAATATTGATGTTGATACACAAGTTATTTGGATTATATACATATCTACCGATTTTACGATTGGCGCAGCTCTTCAACTATAATGAAATTATTTTTTTGTGCAGCAGTCTGATGCAGCCGCGTCAAGTATTTTGCATTAAATATTTTTTATATTTTGAAAAAAAAGTTTTCTTTTGTTACATCTTTGTGTTCTAGTAATAAATATAATCTTACCAAAGTACATAGTTATCTACTAAAAATTAGTTAATAATCTACTCTTACTATAGACACAATTATGTTATTGTATATTGTTTTTTAACAATAAAACAGGTTTTTAGAGAAAGAATGTTTTGCAGTATATAAAATTTTGTACGTGTTGTGCGTGTACTTGGCGCCTGTTCTTAACTTTTTTTTTTTGAAAAGGTAAGTTTTTCGAGACATCACACATTTTGTACTTTGTAGTATTAGTTAATTCTGTGTAACAAGTCTTACAGGTAAAGAATTTTTTGTAGTAGTAGGTCAATTTTTAATTTATTAATTTTTAATGTTTTACGTCATAAAGATAAAGTATATAGGTTGTGGTTATTTTGTGCCACATTTCAAAACAGTTGATTAAAAAAAGATATATCAAAGGTGCCGGTGCGAAAAAATCCGTTTACTGAAATAATTTTCTATCATAAATTTAAATTAATT
Organism: Pseudomyrmex cubaensis; assembly: GCA_014825685.1. Classification (NCBI taxonomy): domain Eukaryota; kingdom Metazoa; phylum Arthropoda; class Insecta; order Hymenoptera; family Formicidae; genus Pseudomyrmex; species Pseudomyrmex cubaensis. The sequence continues at coordinate 2,538 of QVOA01023884.1, forward strand.
TTCTACTGCATACATTTGAAATATACAGTTAGTAGTTATTTTGTGTCAAGTTTCAAAACAATTTATTAAAAAAAAGTTATATCGGAAGTGTTGCCGGCGCGAATAACGCGAACCACTACCGTGCTTCTTGATTCTCTCTTTCTTTCTCTAACTCACACTTCCTGTCTTTCTTTCTTTTTCTTCTTTCAATGCGTTCGTATATGTACGCCATTTGATAGCAGAAATACAAACATGCACACGACGATGACTATGACATTTCTGAATAAATGTTTTTTCACACACATTTTTGTTTATCTTCCATTATCTCTGTTGTCAGAAGCCACAGACCAAAAAAATGCAAGAATACTTATTTTTTAAAATGTTTTATTCTGAATTGATTAAGACTAAAACGAAATTGATTGGTTCAGTCGTTACTGAAAAATTGCCCTGAGAAAATTCCCCTACTTTACAATTGCATGAATTTCGCGTATAGGTAAAAGACACAGTGTGCTCGCGCAGTTCGAGCGCCACTTCGTTGCGCATGAACTTAGCGCGAGGCCGTGCCTCTTGAAAAAATATAAGCAGAATCGTTTTCTATATAAAAAGTTATTTTTTTACCAAAAAGTGTAGAAATAAAGCTAAAAGTCAGGTTTCAATTTTTTTATTATGAATAAGAACAAATTGAAAAAGACATACTAACAATAAACTTAGTGTGATATTTGATGCTTTCGCGGTGTGTTGTATTAACATACAAGGATGTTTTTCGAGTTTGAACCGCGTTAGTGTCATTTTTATATCGACGTTTCGTGAACATTACAGCTCACTTCATCAAGGTTTAAAGAGCAACCTGATACTCAATATAAACGTCGGTATAAAACTGACACTAACGCGGTTCAAACCCGAAAAACATTCTTGTATGTTAATAAATTTAGTGGTTGATCTAAGTCCAATGTAAAACATCCCAAAAGACGTTTTTGTATAACTTTTGTCTATGTATCATTATTCTTAATACGTATAGATATAATCTAACGATTATTAATTAAGATAAATTTATATACAAACGTGAATTCGTAATATATATTTTAACACCTGAATAATAATTTATATACTTTCTTTAGTATATATTTTTTTGAAACCTTTTTTTATGTATAATATGTCATATTACTGTAATTATATATATAGTATTTTATTATTTTAAATTATTAAATTTGTTTTATATGAGTTTCATATCTGGTTATGTATATACGTACGTGTAAAAATAATATACTGGACATCTTATCAGCTAATTGTTTGTACTATTATATGTTCTAATATATTTGGATTTGAAAACTTTGTTTATATTTATTTTATGTTTATTAACTTGTGCATTGTACAGAGAAAAATCAAAATTTCTGAGATACTATAACATCCAAAGTTAAACTTTAAATTAAGAATAATGTACACTTAATTATCTTATCAATCTTGTGAATTTTTGGTTACTCGTACTGGTTTTTTTATATCTATTATCCAACCTTCCTTATCCATCTAGAAAACTGTTTATTACAAATCTTATAATGCAATAGAATATAACATAGTACTAAATTCAATACATGTTAGTTTGGAAAAAATATATACTAATATGTGGTAATGCGTACAATATTTGATTTATTGGCAGGATAAACTGCTTTATTTTATTAATAAAGAATTATGAACATATAATCCTAAACATAATTTTCATAACGTTCTAGAAATGTTTGAAACTTTGTTCGATAAACAGGAATAAAAAGTATACTAAAAAATCATATTTTACAATATTATTCATCAGAAGAATTTTTAATAACATTATTTTATCTATAAAATAAATGTTTCCATTATTTATTAAATGTATAGTAGCTTCAAAAAGTATTGGTAAACACACATGTTCAAAAATATTTTTATATAGTGAAGTGATGTATTAATACAAAATATGTTTATTAATGTCTTCAAATACGGAAGCAGTATATTTTTCCAGAACTTTTAATATTGGAGTCAAAGCGAGTAAACCTAGAAAACAGAAAATTTTATACTCAAAATAGTATTGATACACTTGAGTTGTACTTAAAAAATACACAATTCTTTTAAAGTTTTTAGTACAAAATAAGATTTCAATTTGCACCATGTAGTAAATTATTTTGCAACACATCGATATACATCTGAGCATTCTTAATTTCTTCAATAAATGTTACATTTCCAACTCCACTATATACAATCCTAAACTATTGTATGCATTATTATTAAATATGTGTCAATACTTTTTGAAGCCACTGTACTTTTATAAAAAAGAAACATTTTTTAAATAGACATTTTAATTCATGTGAGAAATGTTTTCTAGAAGTCGATTGTAAGATGTTTCGAACAAACAACATAAAATATTTTTAAAATGTGTATATAGATATATGCTAACTGAAGTAAATGTAAGAAGTTTTTTTTATATTCTAAACAAATTAGCTCTTTACTGTGTATCTTTAAATATAATTTTAATATAATCTTATTATAATATTCCGAAAATTTTAATACAATCTAATATTCTTAAGAGTACATTTAAAGTTCTTAACATTTTTAATATAAGTTTTTCTTAATTCAGCCCTTAATTTCAATAAATGAAAACTTATAACCTATGGTGAAATTCAAACTATCATATTTCAAAGATTTGATTTAACATTAAACATGTAAAATTAAACTGTAAAGTATTTTAAGGTTTTGAAATGTAGATTTTATATATATATACATATATATATATATATTTATAGATGTTTTCTTTAAAAAAGAATACCATACACATATATGTTTTTATTTTCTTAAAAGACTTTGTACTATTACTTTCGACAGTTCTAAAATGTGGAAGGTTCTTACAATTATAATCAATTAGTTAAAATTAATAAGCATCTTTGTCATTTAAATATCATTTATGTTATCTCTTTTTAGATATTTGTCTAGAATGACGTCACACTGCAGTAACATGCCTAGCGCCGTTGCAGAGCGCAGCAATGCGCAGTCGCGTAGCATCGATCTGCGTCTTTCCACGAAACCTCTGTGCTGTCGCACGGCGCATAGTATCGCGACTGGAAAAAAGAACATACACGGCGATAGACTTATCTTACGTTACAAGAGATTTTAGTGTAGAACTCTGACGTGAAAGTGAAAGATGCAATTGTGTACAGAAGGATTATGCGGAAAAATTCAGTAAAATTGCGATTTTCCGATAGTAATAAACCTCAGTGCAAAATGCTAATATGTTTTTCAAACAATAACGACTGACAAAAATGTTATATCGAGTTTGTTATTTAATGCAAAATGTGAACATTGCGATAATGTAAACGGTTTTCAAATTTCAGTTTGCAAGAATAAAGTTTTAGTGTAAACATAAATTAGATATTTTCACTATTTAATTTTTAGTGACACAATTAAAACTTTACACTATGCGTAACTGGTAAAATCTACAGATTTGACAGTTGCTTTCAAGCGGCTCTTCTATGATATCTTGAAACGTAATAAAACTCTTTTTTAAAAAGTAGTTGTCATTGTGCATGAGAAAAATATATTGCAAAATTTATGGAACAATAGACAAGTGAGTGCAAGCTATATGATAGCTTGAAATAAATATAAATATACTTTTTAAAGATATTTTGTTCAGCATATCTTATTAGAGTGTTAGAAGAGACATTCGAAAATAAGTTATGTATATTAAGCTGGCACATTTATTTCTTATTATTTATTACAACATAGAACATAAAGAGCAAAAAATTTCTAACCGACATCTTTTGAAAGCAACAAGATCCAGACACACTTCAATTTGTTGCGGTAAAATAATAAAAGTCTATTAGAATACTGTACCACTTCTATACTTTTTCTAAAGTTATTTCTTTTTTAATTTTCTATGATAGACGACATATTGTTGGAATAATAAAGCAACAAATTAGCACTAAAAACATTATTTATGTATTTCTTCTTTTTTTTAAATTAACTGGGTTAATTTTATCCTTAAGCCATCATAGATTTTTTCTGAAATAGTTGGAGTAAAATTTACAATACAACAACTGAGTAGAAAGAACAGTGAATTTCTATGTAGGTTTCATTTGATTGTGCTGAAGTGATAGTGCCAGCTTTATATACATGAGTGATTTATTATAACGACCATGGTAACAAAGTTATAGAAGATTAAAATTGTAAACTATTAAATTTTAAAACTGTTAAACAGTGTTAAACACTTTTAATCTGCTTGTACAAACGTGTTTTCTAGCAGTGTTTTTGTGTGTGTAAGATAATCGAATATTTGTGTAGACAATTGACTGCTGAGCTAATTATTAACAAAATTTAGCAAAATGCCGAAAAAACCAGCTCCGATGGAAGATCCGATAATACCACCGCAAGATACTCGCATCTGCGGCACAATCTGCATTTGCCAAATGACAATGGTATTGTCATCAGTTGCGCTCGTATATCTAACGGTCGCGATCTACATGCCAAGCGGTCGAGCAATACAGTCGGGTATCAATGAAGTACCCGTAATGTGTACTACAATTCGAGCAGTAAATGCTGACAATTGCGATTGGGGCAGCTGCGGTGAATGGTGTTTGTCCAAGACTTCAGGACCTTGTGTACAGATTCATGTAAATCTCCGTAGAAACGGATCTACGATTCTTTTGGCAAATTGTACAAATACAACAAACAAAACATGTTACGGTATCGATCAAGAAAATGCGAAGAAGTCCAAATGTATTGCAGATGAGTGCCGCAATCTCACTGGTACGTTCAACTGCTCTGCAGGCACCTGCATTAATATCACCGATGCCTTTGAGTGTGTATTCCATGACACGGATCCACCACTTAAATGTTCAGGTCGCCGAGGTAAAATTACCTGCATCGATATAGATGGCCTGTTTCACTGTAACCGCGGCACTTGCGAGCGTATACGGACTCCTTACAACTGCGATCGCAGATGCGTTGACATTCCGACCAGAAACAAGAACATGATTCTTCTCAGTGGTGACAAAGTATATCTTAGTCAGTGCGAGCGCGCTATAGACGTGGCGACTAATCGAGAGATCTGGCATGAGGATCGAGGTGATATTATGATGGCTTCCTGTTACGGAATTTTCAACTCTTCGCTAGGTGTGGAAGCAGTAGATTGCATTAACGGCTCCGTATTGGAAAAGAACTTGCTAACTGACTTAACAAACTTCACGTATCTATCTTACTTAAATATATATGCCACCAAACCTTTGGATGTTGAAAAGATAGTTGCACCACCAGAGCAGAGTTTGATTATTTCTAATGAGAGTCGACTGTTAATTAATCTTGAAGGATGTGTAAACACACTTCGAGATGAATGCAAGGAATTTCTTCATGAATACGGAAAAGATGGATCCGATCACAACGCGCGTGCTAGATTTCCATGTTACTACGCTGAACACAACACGAACGTGGTTGTGTCACGTTTCGACCTTCAAACTACCTATCACGAATTCTTAATTGCACTACTGTTGCCAAGTATCTTGTTCATCGTTAGTTGTGCAACTCTGATTTTTTGTCAGAAGACAGTCGTCGTTGGTGATGATTCTAAAATGAGATTCAAAGGACGAATTGGCAAGCTAATATCAAAAGAGAGAAGCACGTCCGGCAACTTAGGAGATGCTGGTGGAGGAGACTCCGTTATGGCGCTTTGAGATCCGTCACGTAAAAAAACATCACTCTCTCTCACTCTTTTTTATTTTTTCCTTCGCATTGATTTCATTTCTCTCTTCCTCTCTTTTTCTTTCTTTTTTCTTTCCTTTTTTTATTTGTTTACTTTGTATCAATACAAATAATACTTTACATATTATATTTAGTACTAACGCTTTGTTAATTGAACCTATTGAACCTAAACACGAATGGAAAAGTTGTACACGGAATTGGTGATTGCACTTTGCAATTCTGATAATGCACATGTATGTATATTGTAATTTATGATTGAACATATTATTAGTAAATTGAAGTGTACATTTATTTATTGTTAGCTTATATAACAAATAAAAATTATATAATATTTATTATTCAGTTTTAGGTTTTAAAACATTTTTAAAAACATTGTACCAAATTTATCAAATTTAAGATACTCATAAATAATTATTGTATTTTAACTTTTAAATAATTGTTGTATTTTAACTTTTGGTAGAAATACATTTTTTCGATATTAGAAAATTAAACTCAAAATTTTTCTAAAATATAACAAAAATGATATGTGCAATTAGAGGCTATAATTGATAAAAAAGTTTAAGGTATTTATCGCGTAGAATCGATTTCTTCCAAATTTGAACAATGTATTAAGCGAAAGATTTGGTAAGCGCCCGTGAAACTTTTAAATGTTTAATCGTCCTAAATAATTGCAATTATAAATGACACTTTTTGATGTACGTGTAAATTAATTAGGCACATTTTAGTCTCTAGCTGTCAAATTATGCTTGCGACAGTGATAAGAAAAATAAAATTCAGTAGATTACCAACATACAACTACTATAAAAAAACATTTTTAACTATTGCCCGTCTAGTTGTCGAAATAAAGCCGCGGAAAGATTGCAATTGAGAAGATTTTTTTGATGAGATATAGTTTTTACATAAACATAACAACGGCAACAACGTCGCCTCTCGTACAACATAATTGGTCTTGACACACCATTTTTTGTGATTTTCTTGCTGTCGTCATACTCAAAATTGCTTTTTAGCATTTTTTTTAGTACCTGTGTATTCAAACTTAAGATCATTTCATGGTATTGTTCGATAGCTTAATAAATTGACAGATTTGACTAGACGTGCGCGACGTTGTGTACAGTACAAAGAGTGGACCACCACTAAAAATTTATCACATTGGCAAAAGAATATAAAATATTGCTTACGGAAGTTTTCAGCATAATAAAAATACTTATTTATTCCTAACACTAATAATAAGCTGATAAAATAAAATGAAATATTTGTACGACATATGAATTAAGTTTTGAGAATATTTGTTTTGTTTTTTTTTTGACTAACAAATCTATACTAAAATCCTATTAGCTTTAAAGTTATTGTTTCTTATGCATTATTATTTTGTAAAAATTTAGAGTTATTTTTTTATTTACACTAATAAATATATGAAATATAAATACGGTCATAAGAGCCGTTTGCAAGATGTTGTGCAAAAATATTCTTGTATATATGTTCGCGTGTCAATGCCCGAAGCACGGGCGATCTTAGGATTGACTGGTCAATGCACTGAAAAACCAAGCGTTTTGGCCATAGCCCGAAATAGTTTTGGTTTTCGGTTTTTGACTGTTGTGTGTTTAGTCAATCGTAGGAGTAACTAACACGCCTGGTTAAAGTTGAAATCTAAAAAAACTTTGTTGTGTCAATCAAACACAGACTCAATCTGTGATATACAATCAGGATAGACTAGTATTAAAACAAGAGTAATTCTTTCATGTTCTTTTCGTTTGTGTTGTAAGCGTGTAGGCTCCCCCCCCCAAAAAAAACCTAACCTTAACCTGTGTTACTACAATATCAATAGAAATAAGTGAAAATTTTGCGAGGGGGAGTGCAAAAAAAAAGAGTTTAGGTTAGGGTTAGGTTTTTTTGGGAAGATACAGGGAGGCGCAGCCCCCTCCCCCCCCCGCTGCCTACACGCTTAAAACACGAACAAAAAGAACATAAAAGAATTAGTCTTGTTTTAATACTAGTCCATCCGATTGAGTCTGTGTCCGATTGACACATCGTACCGTGTCCGATTTATTTTGTGCGCATCTGGAACTCACCCTGTTAATCATTCCTAGAATTGCCTAAAAATACACCAGTCAAAACCAAAACAAAATTATTAACGTTTGGTTGTTCCTTATATTGACCAGTCAATCCTAGAAACGCTCGTGCTTCGGGCTTCGACCATAACAGTCATTTTAATCACATTTAGGATTAAATAGTCAAAGTTCGAAGTCATAAAACAGTTTTTTTAGATTTCAACTTTAACCAACTATGTTAGTTATTTCTAGGATTGACTAAAAATAGAACAATCAAAAAACCGAAAAACTATTTCGGACTGTGACCAAAACGCTTGGTTTCTCCGCGTATTGACTAATCAATCCTAAGATCGCTAGTGCTTCGGCCTTTGACGCTAACATATATATATATATATATGTATGCATATGTATATATATATGTATATGCATATAATATAATATAATATATATTATTATTATATATATATATATATATATATATATATATATATATGCACAAC
>QVOA01023885.1:0-10761 GCA_014825685.1 Pseudomyrmex cubaensis
TTCGACTTGAAATCACATTTTTGCCTTTTTCTCGAAAAGTTACTTTCCGACTTGTGGCCCCTGTCCGCTTGACAGGTCACATATAGAAACATCAAAATTCCAAAAGGGGCTTTTGTGGCCCTCTTAATGACTGTATGATATTAAGCTTAATAATGATTTAAAACTCTATTTTTTGAAAAAAATATCTTCTCGTTTACGAAAATAAAACAAACACGGTCTACAGATGTTTTCAACGTAACAATAATTAGTTAACAACTCATACAAACTATCCGCAACATGTGTTTGCGCCTCATTTGTAACTTCATATAAGTATATGGTGTTTGCTCATTGCAATGTTTCATTGCATCGATGAAATACTTTCTAGATATTTCGTAAACATTTGTGTGTCATATAATACATACTCATGTGATTTATAAACAAGTTACTTTGTCTTATGTAATTAGACTATTTATTTTTGGTTAATTATCTAAGTGTGATTAAAACGCTTTTGACATAACATTAGTCATTGAATTTTGTTTTAAGATTACAAGAATCATTATTTTATCAATATCTTGCTTAATAACAATGACTATTAAATATCACTAGAGTCTCGTTTCTCTCTCGAGAGATTTTCTTCAGTTTTTCGAATCTATATCGGAAATAAATTTAATTTTTTCAATAGTATTTCAACACTATTTTTTGTATCTGAACATTCCTGTTTGAATGTTCTTCTTTTAAAACTATTTCAAAACTTCTTATTTATTTTAGAGATTAGTTGTGATAAAAGATAACATATACCACGCTTGTCGTTCACATTGCACTATATCAAGTGTATAATTTAAGAAGCACGTACTTGTGCCAGTTGATCGTAATTTTGTTAAAATAAAACATAAGCTGTTTCTTTTGTTTCACTCTTTACTTTTAGTTGCACTATTCCTATGTTTTGTAATTTTTGTTCTTTTTTTGTTCCAAGAAACAACATTAAAAAGAAAAATAAATATGAAAAAAAAAAAAATCATCAAACTCACGTATTTCAGTTTTGAATCATATATCGTATGCGATTTATTTTATATCACGCTCATTTGATTTTATCTGCGAGAAATGCAGCTGAAAGTGATAGATACGATTATGTTGCACGCTCGGCGAGGAATTGAAATACAGATACGAAACGATGGACACTCTCGTGATACTGGCTCGCTAGTTAGTTGAAATAGAAGCCGGAAACTATGGGCGTCGGTATCGCCTTTCGGAACGATGACTCACATTAGGACAATTCATAATTTCCTTTATGTTTGCATCGCGTTTGCTCACTCACGCGCGTCCAACGCGAAGAGAAGCAACAATTTCATTAAGGGTCATCATGTACAAAACAAATTTAAGCAAAAGATATAAGTAATAAGCAAATAAGTAACAAGCACGTCAACCAATCACAAGCCAGCTCATGTTATTTGTGATAACATAAGTTGAATTTGATACAGGCTGTGATTGCTTACTGCTTAAGTTTTTTGTGTGCCATGATTCACATAAATAACAACATAAATAATTGAATTTACTCTCTATTTTCTCTGTTAGACTATGTAGCGCTACTATGTATTACTAACTTTTTTCTGCTTATTTCAAATATATTTGCGAGATCTAATCCGATTGTTTAAACAGTTAAAAGTAAAACGATATGTACTAATTCAAATTGCGAAGAGTCAGAAGTTTTTTTCTTTTTTATTTCTTAGGATTAATGAATTGATGTTGGAGAACAACAGAGAAAATTTTTCTCTCTGAGCAAGCCTACGTATATAAGAAAAGGAAGAACGTTTTCATGTTTGGAGGTTTTACCTCATAATGGAAGTGAAGCCGATACCGAAGCCGATACCGAAGCCGCGATCGGTGCTGACCGAAAACAATAAGCCAATACCGGCACCACGAAAAATCCTGCCATCAGTTCGATCCAGCCCGACTAGCGAGTCCGGCCAGTCCGAAAAGAGCGACGACTTGAAGCCGACTGCAAGCAGTACCACAAATGAAAGCTCGCGCAGCAATCACGAATTCTTCCGCAGTCTCAGTACAAGCTCGCGCCAGCTGAAAGATGGGATCTCAGAAAAGATGACAGTGAAAGGACGCGCCGTCATTTCCAGCACGCGCAACGCTAGTATCCGGCTAGAGAGGTCGGTGAAGAACTTGCTGACACGACGATTGTCATCTTTGAATCAAGACGACGTGGTAGATGGTCAGAGCACCGACCAGAAAAAACTTCAAGACCAGGTCGAAGAAGACAGATGCGTGTCGATGCCGGCTGACAACATCTTTAGCAGCATTTCGTTCTACAGCCCACTGAACGTTAATTTACGCAGCGTAAAAAACGTGGAAGATTTATCTGACAGACACAGTCCGCCACCTCCGATTTATCCTCCACCTCCGCTTCCGGACGAGTCTATCTACGACGAGCTGCAGTCTGTTACATCGGGAAGTAGCGGCCGATACGACACGCTCAGTTCCACTGTGTCTGACAATGTCGAGCGGGACTTCAACTTTACACGGACTCAAGTAAGTCACAAGCAAATATAATTATTACTTAAATATTGTTCTCTTTGTATCTTTTCCTTTTCGAACAGGGTAGCGATTCTTCCGACCAAAGTCTAAACTTGTCCGACGTTAATGTAAGTCTGTCACTTGACAAGTTTGAAACCTCCTCTGCCAAGAGACTATCGAGGTCAGATTCTTGGACCTTCTATGATGCTACACCTAGCGCGAAAGCCGAGAGTGTAAATAACGTAGATAGGATATTTAGTGTAGAGGAAGAAAGCATCGAGAAATCCTTCGAAAAAGAGTTATCGATACTCGATCGAACCTCCTGCGCGTCCAACGAGAGTCATGCTTCAGTTCAGAATTCTATTTACGAGAATCTGTCACCGCCAAAGATTGATTGTCAGCAACAACCGACAACAACTCCCACAAACACCAGACAGCAGAACAGCAAGTCTCTTCTTTACGAATTTGATCCGTTTGCGAAGACATCCGACAATGAAAATGTCGAGAACAATATTGGTGATTTATTGTTGTTAGAGACATTGTTAGCGTCCACCAATGATTCTGGTAGCGTCGACAGCGCGCTAGAGTTTGCAGGCAATGCAGATAACGAAGGGGATCAGGAAAATGAGGAGTTGATTCATCCTGGTATTAGTTCAGTACCTCCAGAACCACCGAAAAGGTTCGATTCCCTTCCCAAGAACGAGTATGACGTAGCGGAAGGAGTGGAGCAACCCGAGAAGAATCAAGTCTCGGTCAAAAGTCCGCCTCTTTTGCCAAAACTTGCGCACTTAGTAACCAAAAAGCAGCCGGCAGTTCCTCCTAGAAAGCCTTCTACGAAGAGATCTTCTGCGGATACTTCGCGCTTTCTTCAACCGACTGTCAGCACAACGACAACAACCATAACAATGACAAGTAACGTCGATGAAGATACTACCGGTTCTTCGTCGAGAGTCGCTGATGATCATCGCAAAGTAAGTGTGATACAGAAGCTGAAGAAACTGCGACATGAGTCTACAGTACACGCTTTCAAGCCTAATATGATCAGTTTCGTAAAGAGTGGAAGTAAACTGTTGTCCAGGACACGCGAGCACATGGCCGAGTCTGGCTCGAGGTCACCGCGAATGGAAAGGCCAAAAGTTAATGCCCGGCATAATGCGGTTACACACAGAGGAATAGTTTACAGGTAAGAAGAGCAACTCATGTTAAAATCCACATCCACACCTACTTCCAAATTTGAAATTGTTATTCGTTCGAAATGTTGCTTCAAATTTAATAATATATAAAATTTTATTAATAACAATGTTTCTTCAATGTTTATTTTATTATTATTTTATTGTTATGTTTATTTTTTTTTTTGATAAGTTAAAAGATAATTGTGCTGATAAAATATAAAATATATATATTTCTTAAAATATATATATTATATATATGACTTAGAAAGACTGCATACACATATTATTCAGAACCTTCATTAAAACATGTTTATGTTATTAAAACTGTTTGTGTTATTTTTTTCTGTCGAGACCTGGAATGGGCATCGAAAGGGCCAAAGACCTTGTGCTGAGAGCGGCGGTATTGCTCGATCGGAAGTTATCGTTCTATACTGACAAGAGCATGTCTACGCTGAAAGAGGTCGTGGAACTGGAGACAGTGCACAGTATTCATCTATTGCAAGCTATTAAGTGAGTTTATTATTTTGTGTTTATAAACAACGAATATGCGGCATTATCGTAATAAAATCTATTTGCATATTTAATTCTATCATCATCAGAAATATTTTATTGCAAAGTGTAAATAGTAAACCACATTCAGATATTTTATATTTTTTTTTTTTTTTTGGCACGGAAAGCCGAGGATTCCAGGGTCGACTCCTGGTTGAGGTTTTTTTTCACAATATAATTTCTAAATTAATTGGGAAGAGGAAATGAGTCATATACGAGATACAAATCAAGCATTTTATATGATTTCAGAATTGAAAAAATTTTAATTCAAAATAATACGTAAAAATTTACACTCTTAAAAATATAAATATATTTAAATATATTTATCCGCAAAACATCCAGCAATCGGCTCTCACCACTGTGGAAATTTACTAGATTTATTCTAAATTTTCTCTCGACTGTGAATATCAATTCAATTTGCTAGCTTATTATACATGCTGTAATAATAATAATTTCAATAATGTGACTAATTCGATCTCTTGACTCTGAAGTGTTAACATATCGGCCACACATTTTCTACATAGAGGCGTCTCCCTTTCTATAAAAGAGATCTCAAGGTCCTCTTTGTTAAACGGGAAGAAAAGAGTCTCACGAGAAAAGATCGGTACGCTCGCGAACGTAACGATCTGACCTTGACGTTCTATAATAAGAATTTATAAATGATAAATTGTATTTTATATTCTCGAAACGCCACAATCAGTCTTTGCATTTATTGCTTAAAACTTTGTCAACAATCGATTATAGATTCAACATATCATCTTGTTCACAAACTTGCGAATTAATCTCATCGAATCTCGTGATGTACAATTTCTCTTTGACTATCGTATAAGCCGACTTGTTTATTCTGCTTGCTGTGTTTGTACTGTATATCTTCTACACTTCTCTTTGATTCATCGTGCGATTCGTAATACATATACATCATGAATGCGGTTGATCGACTGGCAAATCTGTTTGTCAGCTGATTGCTCGTGATTGCTTGATGAAGATTAATTTCGAAATGCGTGAAGGTTCGTGGACGGCGAGTCGGTGCATTGCTTAGCGATTAGCAGTGAAGGCAGACCAAGCGTGCATATTTTCTACGCGAAAGGTGTCGCCGAGAGACGGGTCTGGGCCCAGAGAATTCTCGAGGCTACTACGCCGGTCTTTCCCACAAAGTACACTGTCGAACTTACCCGAGCAGGTTGGGCTTACCTAAAGGTAAGTACATAAAAGAAAAACAATGTATGTGTACAATTATTTAGCATTAAACAGTTCAAGAACTAGAGAGTTCAAACGATGAATAATAATCTATAAAATATATTAAGAAATCAATATTTCACTGATAGAGAAGAAAAATATAAGAAATGTATTAATCTCTCATTTGATATGATAATGCAACTTGTTTTACCATGTAAAAAGGAATTAACATAATAATAAAATAGCACAATAATACAATTAATACGTGCGGAAACTTTTATATTAGATTATCCACATACAACATAGATCTTTTTTATATGTATTCATATATATGTATAATATTATATGTATAATATTTATAAATTAATATATATGTATAATATAGTCATAAATTTTCAAGCCTACCTCAGTTACCTTTTAAACTAAGGTATGTCAGAATTCCATCTTATATATTAAATATTTGATGTAGCAACTTAATATTGCTTTGTATTGTAGATAGAAAATTATTTAAAAATATAGAAACTTAAAATTATTTTACAATCTAGAAAAGAGTATTAAGTTTTATTAGCCTTATTATTGCTAGATCTATTGTGTAAATTCTTTATATCTGTTGCTGACGAATTCTTTATCTCTGTTCGTGTTTACGAAACCGGAAGCTTATATATGTATACTTTGGCATGCAAATTTCTCTTCTACAATTTCGCAAACGTTTTCAAATACGTTTTACACTCGTTATCGCAGATTGTATCTGTTGGATTTCTTTCGTCATCGACAAAATTAAAATGTCGGATATAACCATCTTCATTTTCTTCTTCTTACAATGCAATTACTATGTCCTATTTCAGGAAGGTATAACGGGCACATGGTTCCCAGCTTGGATTCTTCTGCAACAAAGAACTTTGATTTATACGAAATCTTTGGAGACTGCTTCTGCTGTAAATTTTGAATATGTGGATTTGCGTAAAGCGCGTTGCATTGGTAAGTCGCAGTTAAAAGTCGTAATTGCACACAAATCAATCACAGATTCATCTATATATTGGATAAGTGCAAAAATTTTGATGGATTTTGTGATAGGAAAAAACAGTAAATAAGTTAATCAGTAAATAAGTTAAAAATGATTATTTACTCATCAGTACATTATTATTTACTCATCAAGTAAAATAAAAAGAAATATAATAGAAAACAATAGATTACTAAAATGAATAAATCATTTTATTAGTAAAATTACTTGGTCTATTTTTCTGTTACAAAATTTGTCAAAACTTTTTCACTCACTCAATATATATATATATTTGAAGCTATTATTACGAAAAAACACATAAAATAAAATTAATAATAATAAAAATATAAGCACAAAGAATGCAACATGAAAATAAGATAAATTATAAATAACAAAATTAAAATTAAAATTAATTCTTTAATTCATAAAATCGTTTGTTACGGAGTTAAGTTGTTATAGATCATCATTTTATTATATTCTTATCAGAAAACTTTATCTTTGATCTAGATTAAGAATTTATTTTTGAAATAATTGTAACGTACAACTAAGTCCTGAAGTACGGAAGACATGACCTAATTCCACTGATAAACTGAGTTCGATTATTCTTTTATCAGTGACTCATTATGATAATAAAAGTGTTGTGTTAGTCACAGTATAAATACATATGTACAAGTGTTGCGTCGTCTACAGACTACTGATCGATTTGTATCATGTTGCAGTGTTGCGGGAACAGGAAGGGCCAATTGCCGGATGCGGAGCAGTCCCAGTGGTAGTTGTGGATGCCGGAGGTAGTGGAGCATGTGCCTTGCACATAGCCACGCCGGGAACTCACGAGGCGTCTGCCTGGCGACACGCGCTCTATCAAGCGGCAACAAACTGCGGCCCTGCTTTAGACCAGCAGCAGCTCACGCAGGACAATGTGCCTGTCATCTTGGATAAATGCATCAACTTTATTTACGCTCATGGTAATGAATCATCGTCTTGTAACTTCATATTAACAACTTCGCGGAATCGCAAATGTGTGACACAGGATAATATCCTATGGATTGATGATTGTACTGTTAATTATTCATTTTGCTGGAAAAACTACACACATATATATTTTAAGAAATATACTAAATATATTGAATATATACTGCAATATATTGTAATGTCTGTAATATACTGTAATATATTGAAAAACCTCATAACAGATAAATAAGTAAAATATGGTAAAAACAAAGAACTATATGAATTTATTTCTAATTTTTTTTTGTTTGTATAATATTTTGTAAATATTGCCATTCAATTACATTAAAATGTAAAATACAAGAATAAAATTTAAAGGACCTCGCACCATTCTTATGGGAAAGTGTTTTTCTGCGGATTTGACTAATTTTTAATGTATGTATAATTCTCGTTATTCTGAAAAACTGTCTCAATATACAACTTGCACGCATATTACGCGCGCACGCACACGCACATTCAACCGAAGATCACATATACCGAGTCGAAAAGCTTATATTTTTACATATTAAATCTGGATCTTTGCAGGACAGAAACGACATAGGATTGTGCTCATTGAGACAGTTTTTCAGAATGACGAGAACTACAACATAACATCCAAAAATTAACTAAATACGCATAAAGATACTTTTATAAGAATAGTGCGAGATCATTTTATGTTACCGCGCTATCATCAAGAGATATTAGTAATATTTGGAAACATCCCGTGTGCTAAATTTCTTTAGAGAATTTTATTTGAATGTGTTTTTATTAAAGTTACATAGTATTATTACGATAGCTAAATGAGATTTTCTTATCTCCCAGGCATAATGTCGGAAGGCATTTATCGTCGCAGCGGATCGAACACTGCCGTAGCGAAGCTAATGGAAGCTTTTAGGCAAGATGCATGGGCCACACAAATCACACGGAATTCATATACGGAACACGATGTCGCGACTGTTCTCAGAAGATTTATCCGGGATCTACCTAACCCATTGTTTCCTACTAATATTCATGATCGACTTTGCCTCACTTCCGGCAAGTAATCTGATAATCGTCAGAACCAAAACGTGCTATGCAAAAACAGATGTCAAGTTAATTAAAGAATTCTGTAAATTTGCACAAAAAATATATAAAAATTTGTTTTATTTAATGAAATATAGTTTTATTGTTTCTTGATTTAAAATCAACTAAATTTTAATCTCGTTGTATTAGAATCTATCAACGAAGAAAACAGAGTAGCAACTTATCGAAAGCTACTGTCCACTCTAAGTCCCGTGACGTCGGCAACTTTACGACGGATTCTGGCGCACCTTCACGTACTCAGCCAACAGAACGCCCGCAACTTGATGACTGTTGAGAACTTGTCAGCAGTCTGGGGTCCGACTCTGATGGACGCCAGTGACATTAGTGCCGAAGAATGGAATCGCGCCGAAACTAAGGTCGTCTGTGATCTCATCAAATTATACCCGAGACTTTATCAATTGTCATCGGCGGATTTAGCCAAAGAAGCAAAGATGTTGGAAATTCTAGAGAAGCACGTGTCTAACAACGGACCGCGAGCCGCACCCTCGGGAGATCTCAAAATCTGGATATACATCTTGTCGCCGAACGAAGAGTGCACAAACGTCACCGTAAGGGTTTTCTTTTTGTTGAAGTGTATTAATACATTTTTCCTAATTTTTTCTATTTATTTAGATTTCTAGCCAGAGAAATAAAGCGTTAGTTTTCGTTGCTAATTAAGACTATTGTTGAATATAACTTCAGTTCATTTGTGCTTCTTTTTAATTATTCAATCAGATCGGGCCACAGAAAACTGCGTTTGATGTATGTTGCGAACTCGCTGACAAAGCCAATATGCCAGCTCACATATTGTGCTTAGAAGAATACACGTTGTCTGGTGCATTGGAGCGACCGTTGCATCACAACGAACGCGTCCTAGAGACAGTGGCGAGATGGGGATACTGGGATACGGATGACAGGAAAGACAATATTCTCGTCCTGAAAATAGATCGACTGTACAAGGACATCGTGCCTCTGGTGAGTATAAAAATATAAAAGAAATAAACTTTATCGTATACCATAAAGTTATTGCGTTTATTACCCATAAACATAAAACACACGCACGTTTAATTCAAATATACCGAGTATCGCGCTACAATTCCCACGATCTAAATTTATATTGATGAGAGCAAGAGAAAGAGAAAGAGAGAGAGAGAAAGAGAGTTCAAGGCTGTTGTACGAAGTGCAACCTTTTTATGTGATTAAATTGCTTGGTTTTAAAAGCGAAAAAAAAATGTGTGCGTTATGCGAAAACAGGATATTGCCTAATTAAAATTAATTACGCATCCATTTATTCTTGTCTACTCTTTGTGTAATAGGTAAAACCGCCTATGACGATCTCTGGAGAACTAAAATTTGCGGACTCCAGGACAAAAAACTTGAAAACCTACCTCTTCGAATTCAGCCAGGCAAAACTTTGCTGTTATAAAGACAAAGTATGTTCTATCAAGCTTCACGAATGGAAAATAGAAGATATTATTTGGTACTTAGGACACGAGTTTAAACGCAATCCACAAATGGGGTAAATATATATGTAAAATCATAAACACATATGCGTGTTATAATTTTTCTATGTTATTTAAAATATTTATTACAAATTTTTTATTACAGCTGGTCTATCACATTTATTTTAAAAAACAAAGCACCAATGAGGTAAGAATATACTCTATATATATGTATATATATATAATATATATAATACATGGTGTTACCGTTCGTATGAATAGCTGTTATTCATATTCAGGTGAAAGAAAAAAGACGGCAGAGTCGCTTTGACGAATATTTGGTCAAAGATTTTGAATTGGATTTGAATCAGAACCGCACGTTTGTTGCGCTTCGATTTCCGATTCAAATCCAATTCAAAATTTTCATAGACGTATAAGTATAGAAATTGCGATATATTCGCTTCGCGACGCGTAGTAGCTACATCGTATAAATTCGCGAATCGACAAAAATATCCGAACGCTTCTCTCTGAAGTTTCACGACGGTGTGAACTCAATGCTGTATGTATAACAGCTTAACTTAATAAAATCGTGGATTCGTGTCATTTGTGTGTAGAATAAAATAAAAATATACACATTTGGAAGTCAATTTTTCTATTATTTATACTTATACTTTCCGTATTATATTAATTCAGTAAATCTTAAGGAAACGCAACTTTTTATATTATGTATACGCCTACATAGCATCGTTAGTAGCACAAACGTTTCTGCAACAGGTTTTCCAAAACTTAGCAACGTTTCGTTAAAAGTCTCTAAAACGTCGTAGTAACATAGCGGGAACGTCGAAATGTCCGCTTTTTAAGTTGCAATCCG
>QVOA01023886.1:0-24421 GCA_014825685.1 Pseudomyrmex cubaensis
TATATATATATATATATATATATATATATATATATATATATATATATATATATATATTTACAAATCTATTAGAAAATAAATAATGTATGGAATATTTTGTGAAATTGTCTATTGTATGAAAGGATTCTACATCATACGATTGAGTCATGTGTGTATCATACATATATATTAAAACAGTGACTTTAAAAACACCCTGCTAGGACTTTGATGAATTGCTGCAACTTGCAGAACGAGGAGATCATCGTAAAGTAGATATGTTAGTGAAAGATATTTATGGAGGCGATTATAATTCCCAAGGCTTGTCTGGTGAGCTTATTGCGTCATCATTTGGTAAAGCAGCATTGGCTTGTGGTAAGTTAAGTGTATATATAAAACATTCTGCTTGCAAACAAAATCGGAAAGATAACGTGTTTTATGTATGTACTAATTTATATTAATATTCACAGAACGGCCACAATTTTCTGAAGCCGATCTTGCAAGAAGTTTGTTATTCACCATTAGCAATGATATCGGACATATAGCTAGTTTATACGCAACTGTACATAATATGGATAAGGTTTATTTTGGTGGTTACTTTCTTCGTAACCATCCACTATCAATGCATACCATCTCATACTCCATTAAATATTGGTCTCATGTTAGTTTCTGTGCTTTCAGCAAGTCATTTGTTTTTTTGTTCTAAATAAAATCTAATCAGTTGTCAAACCTAAATATAAATCGGACCGTTATACAGTATGTATATTTTAAAATGTTGTTATATATCCAGTTTTTGTTTTTCATTTAGGGCAAAGTAAAGCCTCTTTTTCTTCGGCATGAAGGTTATCTTGGCGCAATTGGAGCATATTTGTATGGGACCGAACAGGCGGACAGATATAGCTGGTTGGAAAACTATGCCGGCTCATCAGGATTTAAGGATTCTGTATCAACCGATCTCGGAATTAAGGTCGATCAATTAGAAATCGATCAAGCAGAATATATCGTTACGTACTGCCCTTTGTTAAAAGATCCAGCGACTTACAATCCCGACACCACGGATCTCGCTCAAGATAAAGAGGCCAGGTATGTTTTTCTGTTTTAAATAATTGTAACTGTACAAATGTAAAGAAATAAAATTATTTATGCATATACTAGAGATTACTGGCTGCAATGTTTTGAAGAGTCTGTGGATAAATTTGTGTCAAAAGCTATTCACAGTCAACCTCACAGCCCGACAGCACAAGAGAGAGGATCAAAACTTAAAGAAAAATACATCAACAGGTTGCATTATCTTCATGCACAACCATTGTAAGTATTTTGTTACAATATATTTTGTAAACTCTGTCAGGTGTATGCGATTATATAACACTGTTTAATAATTTGCAGCGCGTATGGAGCACTCACGGTTAGAATATTACTCGATACCATCGAGCATTGTATGAAAGAATTCGATTTTCCGGACCCATATTTGCATGTAAGTGATTACTATTTCTTTGTAATTTTCATAATAAACATAACAATCAAAATTTATATGTTATACGCTCTTATTTATTAGCAAAAACGAAAAGAAAACGAAGAAGCGTTGAAGCTTCTACGTGATCGTATAGCAGTATTAGATAAGTTGGAAGGTGCAGAAAAAATAAGAGCTTTAATTCTTGGAGTTCTCACTGGTAACATATTTGATTGGGGAGCAAAAGATGTGGCAAAGTTGTTGGAAACTGATGATTTCGGTTTCAAAGAAGCTCAAACAAAGATTCCAGGTGTATTTTTATCGACAAATAAACAATCAACAATAGCAAAATATCAATAACTTTTTTTTCAGTTTTGATGTTTTTAACGACATTTTTAAGAATATTTGTCCTTCGCAGGTAGACCGTGGTTAGAAGATAATTTGGATGAGTGGGTACACAGATTGGAAAATGAACCACCTCACAAATGCGCAGCTATTTTTGTTGACAACAGCGGTGCAGATATTGTCCTTGGAATTCTGCCATTCGTACGGGATTTATTACAACGAGGAACAAAAGTAAGTTTAAATGTTTATTAGAATATTTATTTAATATAAATTTATTTTTAGAAAAACGTTACATTGTGCGTTTCTAGAGAATACATTTACGAAATAATTAAAACAGAAAATTATTTATATTTTTTGTACTTTTAGGTAATATTGTGCGCTAATTCGTTACCAGCTTTGAACGATGTAACGTATCCCGAGTTGGTTGTAACGTTGCGAGACGCCGGAAAAATTTGTAATGTGATCAAACAAGCTCTAGAAAACAATACACTCATGGCTATGGAAACAGCTCAAGCAGGCCCTTGTCTAGACTTAAGGTATGTTTCTTAACATTATCATTTATTTCGTTCATAGTATAAGTGTTTTTAAATTTCGAGTACTTATAACTTTTTTCTTCTAATATTAGACATATTATTTTGCCAATTTAACTCGATAATATTGTTTCAATATTTAACAGTCGTTTGAATTTGGATTTGTGCCTCGCGATGGTAAAGCACGAAGTGGATCTCATAGTCATTGAGGGAATGGGTAGAACTTTACATACGAATTTTCACGCTAAAGTGAAGTGCGAGTGTCTAAAACTGGCGGTTATAAAAAATCGATGGTTAGCGCTTCGCTTGGGCGGCGATATGTATGCTGTGATATGTAAATACGAACGACCGACACAAAAGACCGTAACATATGATATTGGAGTATTGCCAGCGGCAGTAAAAACTGACTGTTCGTCAAAATGTACAGAACAAGAACTTTGCAAGTGCAATACTCCGAGCAACAGAAATACGAGCCAAGTATCAATATGAAGTGAGCGGTATGATTTTATCTATAAACCAATAATAAAACATAAAAAAAACGTAATGCCTTTAAAACAAAAATATCTTAATATAAGATTTGAAGAATCATATGCAAATACGCTTAAATTATACAAAAAAAGCATGATAAACATTTCTTATTCCGGGACAGTTTACAAGTTACATCACAATCAAAGAAGTGTTTTCTATTTAATGATTAAAATTGGATAATAAAAATTTTTTTCACCATATGGCGCTTGACAATTTTTCACTCTATTCTAGACCATGATCCGCGCGATCGAAAAATAAAAGAGTCAAGTAAGTCGCGAGAAAGAAGAGTCGGGAAATGCTGTGGATCGGAGGTAACAGGAAGAGAACGAAGGAGAGGTCCTGTGCATGCTGGACACGCTCCACGTCCATTTCTTTTAGCCACGTTCTACGCAATGTCCAAAGTTGGAGCTTTATTAAATTCCCGTTGTGCGATATTGTCCAGTTGGGAAACCCGAAAGAGACTGCTGCGCGCAAGCTGACACAGCCAATTATCTCCCACTTTGTACCGACGTGATATAATCGTTATTTCTTTAGATTTCGTGTCCCTTTGCAATTTATTTGCACTTTATTGGTTAAGAAGATTTACTTCAAATTTTTAATCGTCAATTTAGCACATTTTTAAATAATGTACGAAGTAAAATCGTATTTTAACATTTAACCGAAGACCGATCATTTAAAATTAAGACAAATTAAAAAATCTTGTCGAGTGTGCGGTCAATAGATGTTAAAATTCGCTTGTTTTACGGAATTTACTGTGCCTCTTCCGACTCTCCCACTATCGACAATAAATTTGTTTTCATTATCGACTTAATTTTGTTTTGAAACCTAATAAAAACGCATATAATTTTGCTCTAGTTTAATTTACAATTTTCTTTACCAAAAGTATTTTTGATGAGATTGCACGCGTATATTGAGAAAAATACATTATTAACATAATTTTTATATACGAATATATTTTATTTTTGTGTAGTAAATAAAAACTTTAAGAAAATATTACAGATTTTTTTTTAATGGTGTCACAAACATGAAATATAATGATTTATTTAGAATTTTTTTAGTGTGATTGACTCATTAATTAATCGACCACAAACTGTAAGTAAGTTCGTTGCACATAAGAAGTTAGTAAATGCTAAAATCGATATTCTAAGCCCCAAGCTCTTGCCACGAAATTATCCCCGAAATTATTAGGAGAGCAAGAATGGGAGTTGGTGACATGACTGACGTAACGAACGTGGCAGTTGCCGCGCTTTCATTGGTCAGGCACTGCCTACTGATCCGCCTTCAAGGGGTGGGATTGCACTCGCGTTACTTCTTCGTCTTCCTGCTATCCTGGTACCCCAGACCGAGTTTTCGACGCCACGTACGACTCTGCGGAGACTCTGCCTTGTCTAAAGGTAAACTGTAACTTCTTATTTGATGATTGCAACGCTCTCGAGAATCTTAGTCACCAGATTAATCTGTTATTTACATATATTGTAATTTGACGTTTCTATTAAAATCTCTGATGTTTTTTCCTAAAGTGTTTTTTTCTAAAATTTTAATAGCAAACAATGTAAGTGATTTTTATGTAAAATTATACATAATTAAATATGCAAAGCAACAGTTTACGTTCTTGGCATTTCTGATGTGCGCTCTTTCGCGAGTTTTCCAGTTTTTATATCTCATGTCTTTCCTTTGCGGAAACGCTGAGAAATTAAACGTTGTTATTAGACGACAACGTGTTTCACGAAGAGAAGAGAAAATACACAGAAAGTGCGCATGTCTCTTACATGAAATAAATACCTAAGAATGTGGACGTTGCATCTCGAATTCCATGAATTTTTCATTTCCAATATAGAAGGCCACTCGGACGAGATAGTTGGACTTTGTGTGCGTTCTATCTCTCCGTATAAACTGCATTTTCTCTGTTATTCGACAACAGACAGAATTGTGATACATACAAAAACAGACTGCGTCAGTTCCGTTCCGATATTCACCGTCCGTACTGGAAATCTATAGCACATGCGACGTGAAGTATAGATTTTTATTACTTGTAGTGAATATCGGAACGCAGCTTATAAACGCACGAAGAAAATTTTTACATTTATTGCGATGTTTTTTTTCTCGACGTGACGACAACATTACACTATTTCGTTGTCTTGTGTAACACACAAAATCTACATATTTGAAACCTAAAAGAAACATTTTTGACCCAGATGTTTGCGCGCGTTTGCAAAGAGAGGAGAGATTTCGTAAAATGTGAACAATTTCATAAAAATAAAAAAAAAACCTTGCCAATTTTTTATTTGAATGCAACTGCAAAGCTACTAGGTTTTTTTTTTTTTTTTTTTTTTTTTCTAACTAAATATTTCAAGTCTTTCGGATTCGCGTAATCTAAATAAAGAGAATTAGAACGGAGAGTTGTTTGACATAAACAATCGATAAAGAAAAACTTTGTCGCGTAACAAATTTGGTCGCATAAATTGAATGGATTTAAAAAATTTCGATGTTTTATTTTTACTGGTATCAAAATCCAAATTCTACAATGCATTTGCAATTTTTTTTAAATTGCAGATAGAATTGACAATATTGCACGTCATTTGTTTTGCATATTAGTTGTTTTACTATTGTGTGTATATATCGTACTACGTATTTTACATTCGTGTGATTTATTATAAAGAAAAATGTAATTGGTAGATTGTCATGATGTGCGCGTTAGACGCTTTCGTACGTATTGGTTGCAACCATAACGTAGCGTATAAATGTGACTATAAATATGCAAAAGCATGCAAATTAAATTTATATAAAATAACGAGGTATATTTAAAATCGCAATGTATCGCAGCGCAAAACAAAGAATTTCGTACATATACGCGCAGATAATTCTGCGCTTGTCGATAGCACGCGTCACTCTCGCGGAATCATTTTACTTTTGTCACTGGATATTTTAACCCTCCCACCCCCTCCCCTTTCCCTCCCTTTTTGGTTGAATCATTTTGTATCGCGCGGCACGTGATATTACTTCCAATATCTCCTGTCAGAAAAAAGCATCTGTGTTCGCGTATGTATCTTTTTAATGTATTTCGATAGAACGCTCCGCAATTCGGCCAGATCAATATTTCAAACTCGGAATACGTTTTCCTGTTACGATATCATCTGATATGGATTACGGGAGGATTTTATTCATTTATTTATATTGCAGCTGCGTGGGACTGTGTGCTATACGCGCGATGGCGTCTCGCGTGTGTATTCATTACGAAAAAGAGAGAGAGAGAGAGAGAGAAAGAGATGGACATCAAAGCGAATTTTATAAAAAGCCATCTTCTTTTTTCTCTGTCTTTAGTCCTTCTCAATTCGAACGATATTACGTCGTACCGCGCGTGAAATTTCACGATGCTTGGAATTGGTTGCAAGTATTATTGGAAGTGTAATTACATATATTGCGCGCACACATATACACACACACATAAGTTCTGTTATTTATATTCACAAAATTGTTATTTATTTTCAAAGAGATCACGACTATAAAAGTACGTATAAGCGCAGTAAATTTACACGTATATGATTCGACTATCTAAATACTTATTCAACCGTAAATTATGTTTTTACCTCGATTCTCGTTTAAAATTAATACAATTGCACGTGAGAAGACAATTGCACACAATTGCTGACAATTGCACACAAATCGCATTGTTAAAAGATATACGTAACTTCGACTAGAACAATTCTAGAAATGATAAAATGCGATTATAAACTCGTGGATATATATTCGAAACGCTAAACAATGTTTCACTTAATAATATAAAATGTACTTTTATGCAGGTATCAAATATTGCAGATTAAAAGCATTGCAGAGCTTTCGAAGCTCTTTTATGTATATTACAATTTACCGTAAATAAACAGAATAAAACATTTTAGCAGATAACGCAAAATGCGTAATGACCGCGATAGCAAAAACTGTTGATCTGAATGATTGCGAATAATACGAATTGTTTTACTATAATCTCGATAAAGCAGAATACTTACAAATAATCGCATACAAAAGTGTTTTTTTTATTAAAAAATTGAAATGTCATTTTTACCTCTCTGTCTCAATTACTCGAGTTTGAACGTTCGCGTTTCATTATCAGTGTTTAATTGCTCAAAGAACTTGGAAACGCGGATAAAAGTAAAAAAAAAAACCTATTGGATACTTCATTTATAAAGTGTAAAACGAGCGAATAACGTATTTTGTTGTTAACTGTGCGGTATAAACCATTAATACGTTAAAAATTAAACTAATGTAACATTAAACGTTACATTAATTTTCAATTATCGCAATCTAATATAGTATTATTATTATCGGGGCATTCGCGTCCGTTATACATTAATATTGCGCGAAAAATGTGACGCAAGAGCGTTAATAATGACGTTATCGGATATTCCCGTGCGCGTCTTTTCTCCCGGGGCGCGCGCGAGCGATTAAAGCTTCCCACCGATTGCAAAACGTCGCTTTCCGCAACGCGAAACGAGCTAATATACAAGCGGGGTGCATGGATCTTTTAAAAAATGGAAGAAAAGCCGGAGTATTCGGTCGGGTTGATTAATGCGATTCATACCGCGCCCGCGGGCGATGATAACGTGCAGCGACAGGGGCGGCGGCGGCATCCTCGAAGCGAGATATGCACGGGAAAGAGAGAGATAGAGAGAAGGGAGTGTGGAGCACCCGATTAATTATTTCAATTTTCCATAGCGGTGCGTCCTATGAAAAAGAACGGCCGCGATCCACACCGGCGACTATAAACGGCCGCTTTTATTTTTGCACGCCTCCCTCCACGCCGCGCGATCTGCGCTTTCCGTTTCTCTTTTTTATTTTTATTTATTTTTTTTCTTTCTCATTTCTCCACCACCACCACCGTCGCGGCAGATTTCACCCCTAATGGTCCTTTCTCGAGTCCGGACTGCGGGTATTACCTACCGTGTGCTGCAACGTTTCGCGCGAGGATCTATTTATCAAGGTTCCTCGGACGCTACGCGGCCGGCGCGAGATAAATAATTCCGCTTTGCCGCTGCAGCAGGTATCGCCGCGGACCATTTCCGCAGCTGTCCCTCTGTACTTATTTCCTTCCCTCGGGGAAGCGCGCGCTTGCTAAGGACATTGTTTAATCGAAGTATGCTAATGAACATGTTTCCGGTAGCGGGACGGTCGCGGTGAGAGAATGCACGACGACGTACTTTGCTGTTGAGAATCACGTGCTATAGTATAATGTATATATACATTTTCCTCTTTTCTCTGGCCTCTCTATCGTCTGTCTTTTAATGCAATTTCACTACGGAAATTTTTTTCACAGCGAATTATGCGTGTTGTTTGTTTACCCAGCTTTATACTATAAATGTAAATGTGTACAATAAAGCAGTTTTATATTTTAACTTTTCAAAATTAGAGAAACACACTGTCTCTCTCTTTTTCTCTCTCTTTCGAACGTAACATTCTCTTCAAATAAAAGTTAAATTATTATATAATAAAACTTTTTTCGAGTCTCTATCTCTCTTTCTCTTTTGAACGTAACATTCTCTTCAAGTAAAAGTTTAATTATTACATAAAACTTTTTTCGAGTCTCTTCTTCTTTTTCGAACGTAACATTCTCTTAAAATAAAAGTTTAATTATTACATAATAAAACTTGTTTCGATTTTCTGTCGGCACTAATTTTCTGATAATGTTTTTAAAATTTGATACTTAAAAAGGATATTGTGGAAAAAAACGAGCGTAATAAATAGCCAAGACTCGTAATTGATCTCAATTGATGAGTCAATTTATAACCGTGTTTTCTCGTGTGACAATTCTCTTTTGCAGGGTCACTATAAATTTCTTAAGAAACATGACGCTTAAATTACCATAACAACTTGTCGGATAATACGAGTTGAATGAATAAAGTGGAATAACAAGCTCGTGCCCCGGTTTTTGCTACAAAAATAGAAACAGAAAAATTGAAAGACAAGTTTCAAAAATAGTAAACTGTTTGCTTTATATTCGCCTTCGCGACGGATTGCGAAAAACTCTGTTAAAAAGATACGAATGACAAGGAGCTGTCTTTTGCATATTGTAACCGTGTGCATTGCATACGTTCCGCTATAGCTATCAATATTTATCAGCGACGATATGTCTTACTGTGTTGACAACTCGCAGAGAGAGAAGCGTCTAGAAAGCTACAAAGAACTGCTCTCAAGAAGCAAAACCCGAGAGAGATAGGATTTTACAAAGTAATATTCAACTCTCGTAACTTTCAACTCTCAATTGTCATTCTTGTCTGAACACGGTTTTTCACGAGCCACATAGTCGCCATGGTTTTTCAAAGTCTGACTTTGAATAAAAGTTTTTACATATTATACGTAAAATATAATTGTGTATACATATATATACACAGATATGTGTTTGTGTAATTTTTTACGTATGTAAAAAATTTAATTTTATATATTGTACATATATTTTACGGTTTTCATAGGTTTTCAAAATAGTGCAAAAATGTAAAAGCTTTAGAAAACAGTCCGCAAAAAGGTAGAAAAATAAAATTGTTAAATATTAATAATAAGTTGTTTTTTTACATTTCTGTTGTGTGTATTTTTCGACATACAACTTTATATCAGACACCATTTTGAATTTGTTTACAGATTGCGGGTTTTGAATGAGACTCAACAAGTCGCTATAACTAGCGCGTAACTAGAGGATTAAAACTCGTTATAAACGAGGCTGATTCGGAATTGTTGAACGCGTGCAATTAGCTGTCACAATCGCGCGTCCCGGCAGCCTCGATCCTCTTTAAATCAACACAATTGTCTCTCTCGTTACAGTTAATTGTCGGATCCGTTTTTATTTCCATGATGCACAATGGACCTCCCAAGTTTCGCGTATCCATAAGAGAAGCCAAGGGACGGAAACAAAAAGATGTTCAGATACGAGAGGCAGTTCCGCGTAAGAACGGAATATACGAACGTATTTCCTAGTATACACCAGAGAGTCCATCTTCTTAGTCCTTGTTGTGTTTCCGCGCTGCTATTCTTGCGCGGACCGTCGAGGCGCATTCGACGCATTCGCACAAGAAAGACTTCTTCATTAGTTTGACCGTAATTTCAGACCCGAGAGCTTCTTGTTATATTGTTGCTAATAGGATTGTATCAAGTTACAAATTAGAATTAACAATCATATTCCGCTTGGCGGCGCGTGCCAAAGCTTGTTTTTGTTCACTTATCTCATTGTTGAAAATTGCCCCACTTTATTTTATTGATCATACCGCGCAATACTAAATCAAAGTACATGTAAAAAATAGAAGGATAATCTTAATAAAATTAATCCTTCGCGGACAGACATGGGTCTCCCAGACCCGCTCTGGAAAATTTCAAACCAGTGTCTCTAGTAAAATTTAGTTTTTTTTTAAACGTTTATATTTTCGAAATTGCTATAGATTTTTTCAATTTGTTTTTTTTTTATCGATGCAGAATCGTTTTTTCGATTTGAAAAAAATTGAAAAATATTGATTATTCGATTTTAAAGTCGCGTGAACTTCACAGTCTGTCCAACTAGTAAGTCGTTTTTGGAGTCTGTTTGCGAAAGGTTAATATAATAATAAAATCATATATTTTATATAAAAAAAACTCTCTTTCTCTATCTCTCTCAGACTACATCTCTCAATAGCTGCATTATTTACAAAAGATTTTAAATTTATTATTTATGTAAGAGTACGATGTTTTGTTTTATTAACTGCGTTAGCGAGATATACGTGATAAGATGAGTCTACTTCCCTTCAGGCAGCCCTTTTATATATAATAGATGGCTTCCTGCAGCGCGCCGGCTTTTTCTCTTACGGCCTTCGTTTATTCGAGAGTCAAATCGAGCGAAGCAGATTAAAATGGTGAGAGCACACGGAAGCTTATATACACTTTGTAGAGCCGAGGTCATTCACACATCAATATAGTTCCGACGATATTCCACACTTTCAAATCCTGCTGAGAGCTGTATTAAAGTTTACATGAGCCTTAATCTAACGTCGCGCATAGACGCTATACGCCCTTAATAAAAATAATAATGCAAGTTAAAAAACAAAATCTCGCGCGCAAAGTTACATACATATATAAATTATCAATGTTATAAACACTTTCTAATTTTATAATAATTCTTTTCTTTTCTCTCTTTTCTTTGCGTTATCTTCTGTACCTTTGTTGTTGTTTCTTTTTTTATTCTCTTTCATTTTTTTTTACTCAGAGCTTTAGTACTTCACTTCACTCGCATGCTATTTGATCGTATCTTTTATCCATTTTGCTAAACTTCGTAAACTTTTTCTATGGCTCGCGCTTAAGAGGATTACGTACATCTCGGCGCGCGTTGCAAATAAAACTAACGATCAATCAATCTCTTTCCGCGCGTCGAAAATCGAACAAATCTCGCAACGCGCGCTTTTGTGTGAAACATCGACTTTAATCTACCGCGTCGCGAAACAAAATTCGCAATGAGCGAACAAAAATTCGAATCGTATAATAGCGAAGCACGAGGGGATATGCGATAATCACCGCAGATCGTCGTTTTCACAGACGCGAGTATCGCGCCGGGCGTCATTAGCAGCCGGCACAGAGTGCGCGTCCTCAACCGTATACGGTTCGTGGCATACGTGTCTGTTTATTCACCTGCTATCGACAATCCCCCCCGTTCAAAGGATCGCTTCATCGGCGCGTGAGGGAATTGCTCACGATCACGCCTCCGCGAATTTTGCACGAACCGCCGGATAATACCACAGGCACACAGGTGCACCCTACACACACACATGCTCGCGGCCGCCTGCGGGGGTAGCGAGGCGTTCCCTTACCGAGTGTGGAAAGTGTGGGCGATGTGTGTGCAACAGGATTTCCCAACCGTCAATCCGATACGTGAGTATAGCGCGTCGATGTTTTCCTTTATGATCAAACGACGCGGTTTTCCCGCCGTCAAAGTGCGAACTCAATTCAATCATCTCGAGCTAAGTAGAAATAAACATTTAAGATCAAGTGTGCTTTGCGACGATTTATATTCGCAAGCACGCGAAAATTTCTGATTTAGGGAAGGGTGACGTGATGATGCCTGTTCAGAGAACCGCTGATTGATCGTGGCTATCCTAGAATATGTAAACGTTTCAGTGCGACGCGTTTCTGTGGCGACGAGATTGACAATGAACGCGTTATCGAGCTCGGACGTTATCGAGATGGTTGTCTATTATCTGTGACGGATGTGCCGCGCCCGCCGCAGGATTGTTCTCCTCTTCCCTCGTTTCGATTCGCGAAATGTTACGCGTGAAAACGTTTAAAGACGAGAAATTCTTTAAATTTCTTTTTTAAAAAATTTCCTGCAAGTGATAAAATAAGAATAAAAACTTCGTTATTATTAAATACATTATTGTTGTTAAATATTATATCGATATATCGCAAATACGTTTGATATAATTACACAAAATATTTTTCAGACATCAACAACACCTGTATTAAATTGTTGATCGTTAGAGCTCGTTAATTCTCTATGAGAGTTCTCAGTCGTTCGCAGTCACTGATTGTTTTTATCGAGTGCAAAAACACTGGACGTATGTATGCTCACTCTAAAGAATCACACGTGTTAAGTCCAGAAACAGATCGAGAGAGAAATGGACGAGAGAAGTCACGAAGAGAGAGCACTTCGAAAGAAAGCGGGAAAGAACGCGAGCGAGCGAAGACAATGAGAGAGTGCAGAAAGACGTGAAGAGTGCTACAAAAGAATGAGAGAAGAATAAAAGCTGTTGCTCTCTCTCTCTCTCTTTCTCTCTCTTTCTTTCTTTTTTCCTTTCTCCGCGAATTATCACAAGTAATAAAGAAGGTGGTTTTAGAGTATCTTGTAGAAGAAACTAGGTAAATTCGACTAAGGCGAAAGAATTTTCATTCATCTGGTGGTGAAACATCTGAAACGTTAAAATATCAAGATTATACGTGCTTGCTGATGTGACTTTTATTTTTATTAAAATTCAGTTTAATTACTTTTAAATCGTGCTTATAATTTTGAAATTTTTGTTTTTTTTGGGAGGGGTTTTTTGCAATATTTTGTGTGTGTTACGAGTGATTTTTGCGTGATCGTATTATTGTAATACAATATTTCTGGATTAGCTGTGACATTGTTTTTCACAAAGTATTAGCGCGCTTTTCGCGTGCGAAAATATATACACACACGCGCGCGCGATTTATTATCTCGTAGTGTATATTCGCTGTACATGTTAAACATTAGACATTACAGATTATTCTCAGGAAAGCAGATCTAATGCACATATAGTATTTCAGTCAATTCGCTGTGCGCGACATTAACTGTGTGCGCCAATGTCAATATACATACATACACGTAATGTGCCTTCATATTCCTGTCTCCGACGTGATCGTAACATTTCGGTGAAGCTTAACAATAATACCCGAAATATTGAAATTTCGCTTTGTGTGGATAACGCGCTATATGAAACTCGAATAATATAGGTTTATATAATTCTGTGTGTGCTCAAGCACACACAGAATATTCGTATATCCCATGTTTTGTTTAGATAAAATAGTATCATCAGAGAAGTTTACTTTTCGTATATTTAAATATTGAGAAATCTTATTAATTTGTTTGACTTTGCGTAATATCATCGATAAAGAGAAAAATTATTTTCAATTATTTCCAATTACGATTATATTTACATAAAAAATTTTTACCTCTATTTCTATAAAAGCAAAATGTTTTGTATATTATTTTTTATCTTTTCCCGCGCATTCCGAATTACAATATGCGCGGAAAGTTAAAATATACTTCTAATGGAACATCCCGGAAGATTCGCAAAGCGAAGCGCATTTCCCATTCAATCCCTTCAGGATTTTGAACCGCGGCGGGGAAAGCAGATATCGCGGTAAAAAAAAAAAAAAAAAAATGAAATTCGAAGTGAAATGATGTCCATAGAGTTTTACGACGAGTGCGGAAAAATATGAACGCGCTCGCATGAATTTGGAATATCACGCAAATATCGTGCGTAGCGCGCGTTGAAGAGCGAATTTATGCGAGAAAATGTTTACGATGTAAATATACATATCACCAAGAGATAAGGGATATACACCGCGGAAGAGATTCATATTAATTAGTACGCAATGCTTTGTTTACATTTGGCAAATCCGCCGTGGGAAGAGGTTTGTTTAAAAATACGAAGCAAAATAGGTTGTGATTTTCATGCAAATAAGATAGGTATACGTGTATATGTGCGTGTATGCGAAATTCCAGAACATATGGAAGCGAAACAAAAACAAGACATTGCGCGCGCGCGAGTGTCGTGTTATTATTTATTTTAAATTACGTCAGATTCTATCGGCGGTGTGTGTGTGCGCATTTCTATTCCGCGCGTATTCATAGTTGACGCTCTTGAGGAGCAACGATAGCTGATGACTGCGCATCTTTTCTTTGAAAGCGAAAAGATGCACAGTAAATTTTTAGCGAGATTGCTTCTGCGGGATTAACTTTATGCTGCAAAGTAACAGTTACTGCAAAGTAACAGTTTATTAGGATCATCCAGTATCTAAGAGGATAATCAACAGGCAAGGCGGATTCCACGAATATGAGAGAAACTTGAAGTTATATTACTTCTTTATACGTATATATACGGCCTTATTCTCTTTTTTTCTATACAAAATATCCGTAAAATCTTGTTACATAAATATATTTAAATATATAAATTGCAATAATTTTACGTTTATACATTTATAAATATAAAATAACAAATTTTTAAATAAACGTTTAGTTAATCGAGAAAAGAGATGTGTATAAATAAATTTCGAACTCGAATCGCTTGGTATCCCATCGGCGGAGCTCGCGCTGCACCATCGAAATCCTCCGGGTCGGAATCGAGGAGAGTGTGTAAACTTTACGCAACCGGAAATTACGCGCGTTAGAGGTCGTGGCTAATTGAACGTAATTCTTATTCCTCGCACGTGCGTCGTAAAACGAGTAAACTAACTACGCGAACGGTCGAGCACACACGCCAACAGTTACGTCGCAACGCGTACCGGGACGTCGTCGCCGGTAACTCCTACACTTGGAAATTTTGAGCCCGGTGCTCTCTCGATGTCACTCCGTCCCACTTCCGGAATTAGTCCGGCAATTCCGCCGTTGCGTCCATTAGCTAATTTATTAAAGCGCTTGTTTGTTCGTTCGCCAAGACGGCCGAAAAGCAGTCGTCGGCGCCTACGCGATAATTAACATGCTAATTTCCTCAATGAAGTAATCGACGTGTCGTTTGGAGTGGTCGATCATTAGACGACGAGACAAGGTGGTGCATCTTTGTCGGCGTGCGTCTCTCACAATTTTCCTAATTCTAATAACAGCGTGGGCGTATACAATTAACTTCGAGACTACAACGGTACGACTTGTTCAAGTTGCGCAACATGTAGCTCTAGTCATTAATTACCAAAGGATTGAAAATTATTGAGAGAACACAACTTGTTTTAATTACCAAAGTGAATAAAATCGTGTTTTCGATCAAACAAAATGATAAAAAGAATAAAGAACCCACATACATCGTTAATTATTTTGAAGTGTAGCCTCTTTGACAAGAATAAACCTGTAATGCTTGTGCCGTGAAAGACGGGAAATGTGTGTGGACGTGTGCTTGCGGTAAGGAACTTGGGGAAAGCACTTAGGGATGCTTCACATGCTTGCTCATCTAATTAGACCGACAGTCGATCGCATAAGGGTCAAGAGCGAACTTTCGAATAAATTTATATTAAAAGTCTTTCTTCGTTAATATTGTTCATAATTTCGTATTTCTCTTTCTTTCCGAGAAATGAGATTTGATGAAGTAAATTTTGATATATTGTTGAAAAAGCTGTACAATTTGTGCAATAACTTCAATTATATAAAACTAGTACTATATAAGTTAAACATTTTTAAACAATAATAATGATAATAATGATAATAATAATAATAATAATAATAATAATAATAATAATAATAATAATAATAATAATAATAATAATAATAATAATAATAACTCCCTGTGGGGAGAAGAATATATCCATCGCCTTCCCTCGACGTGTCGTAAAAGGCGATAACAGAAGGGAAACTCATACGCGGGTTGCAAAAGCGACGGAGAGAAAACTGCTAATGATGAAAGAAAGAGAATCAACAAGGAAAACTGCAAACCAAGAAAAAAAAGAGATTCGTTTGTTTAAAAAAAATAGATAAAAGATTCATACGACGCGGAGTAGCTAAAAAAGTACGAAAAAGAGGAATAAATGATATTGTAAAATGTGCGAGAGAGAATCGTTAGGAGAATGAAATAGAGACACGGTGGATATGCGCGAATAATTGGCAGGTGAATAAGGCCATTTATATATGAGCAATTTTAAGACACGATTTAAAATTTAATTAATTTCTAAAAATATAATTTGCGAAAATTTTTTCAAAAATAAAACAAAATTATTTAAAAAATTGATGCGTACATATTAGAGAATATACGCCACAGAACATTCTGTTGTTTTAAATTTTGTAACATAATATTCTTGTTCCACAAAATTTACTCTGAAAAAATAATGTGCGTGAAATGAATTCAAAGTAAAAAAAAAAAAAAATATCCGAGAAATCTATGATTGATGTAAAAAATTCCATCGAAAACGCCACCGTTCTAATAGATCTTCTAACACCTGATGGTGTCTGACACTTACACTACTAGACGTTCGATGATCAAACTTTCGCTTCGCATTGCGGCTCGTCGATGCAAATGTATACGCGCGGCTCCGAAGAAGCTTTTTCCTCTCGTTCTCTCCCTTTTCTCGGTTCTCTTGTTCGAAAAGTTCCTTCCGACTCGGTATGGCAACCCGGGGAAATAAGTTCCAAAACTTTCTGTTGCATTTTGTAGAACAAGTTACGTGACGTAACATGTTACAGAACGCATTATATCGCCCGCTGCTGAGCGTCGGAGTTGCTCTCTCGTCGCTTTCGCGTGCCGCATTGTAACAAATTGCGTCGGCATAAGTGAGATTCTTGTAAATTAATGTCGCGGGAGAAAAGGAAACAACACCCTTACAGAATATCCTTCATCATAACGATATACGTGTAATTTTGTTAGAAAGTAAGTAATATCGTGAAAAAGTTATATAATAAAAGTTTAAAAGAACTGATTTACATTAAAAACAAAAGCAGAAGTTAAGGGAATACGAGAGAAAAAATGTGCTTGAAACGTCGAAGAAATTTTTTATTGTTTCTTATTTATACACAACACATAATAAGCATACGATTAGTACATCGTATATTAGGTACTAGAGATATATCGTATAATATTTATATACGTATATATATATATATATTTTATAATATCCAGCATTTTGTACAATAAATAAAGACTCTAGAGCATTTTTAAACGTAACATCGCGCGATATTCCGCGCGACTCCGGCGTCAAGTATACAATAATAATTTAATAACGAGCTCTTTAATATATTCCTCGTTACGCATAAATTATCGCGAGGATACGCGAGTTTCGCGATACGATTGCGGGGCAGTTTTTCTCACGATCGATATCACGAATATGATCTTGCCTCAATTCGAAGTCAAGATATATACAGAGGATACATCTCTCTTTTTTCTTCCATAATAAACTTTGTGATTTTTAATATTTCTATTGGATCACGTTTTTCTCTCTTCGTTTACACAGTAATGTATTAATTTTTGAACGATATTATAATGATGGATCTTGTAACAGACACTTTGTGGGAATATTATTTTGGATTAAAAAAACAATTAGACTACACTAAATTTGCCGATAATCCATGGTGGTGATTTCTTAAAGAAATTGGATTGACACACAATCTAATTGTTTTTTTTTTTTTTTTATTTATTTATTCAACCGTTAATTTTCATTTATTATTTTGGATATGTGACGGCAATGTTTCGAACTTTCACTTGTGACGTTACCCGGGGTCTTAGAAATTTTTAAAAATCCGGGAAATCTTTCACACTTTCGGAAATAGAGAATTAAATGCCCATCATCACATCTTGCCTAAAAAAGTTATATACTGTTTCAACATCAAACACAACGATACAATCACGTTATCAAAAAACCGAGCGAACGCGATGAACAAATTTTAAGCGGAACGAAAGCTTATAAATGTCGGTTCAAAATTCGAAACGTACATTGGAGAGGAGACGAATCCGAGAAAGGGCGGTGCCGATAATAATCCTTCAATAAATGGCGAGATATTGAAAAAGTAATGGCAAGCTCGTTCGATGCGCGCGCGGATGTGAGAAATACGCAAGCGGATCGTAATACAAGTTATGGAATTTCCGTGTAATCGTCCGATAAATCCCGTCGTATATGCTTAAAAAGAAATATTGTGTTTAAGCTTAATTCGGAAGTGAGTGTGATAAAAATTGATGATACTGCTCTCGTATGGTTAGCGCCCGTGGTCTCGTAAATTTTGCATAACGGCGCGCGATGCTACGCGGAAACAAGTGCGGGGTTAGCTCCCGAGTCTGACAGCTCTCGGGAAAGGATCGATAAGCAAGAGCCGGTTTCTCCTTCGAGCTATCGAGCTATGCTGGGCTTAATCACGTTCCACCGCGCGCTAAGCTTTAATTGTTTACTCGCGCTCGTTACGTCACCGTGTTGCGGCGCAATTGTACGGCGTACGATATTAATTTATAACAAAATTAGAACGCGCGGTCTTCTTTTATCTTTTTTTTTTACTATATGACAATTTTCTTTGAGTTGTGTGTTATTTGTTTCTCTTAAATTTATTTATAAATAGATACGTAGAAAATATTTTACATCTTTATTTTACTCGGAAAGTATTCGTATAGTGTGTCCGAGTTTTCAAAATAAAATTGCAAGTCATTGAGATTGGTTTCTCTCTCTCTTTCTCTATCTCTCTCTCTCGCTCTTTCTCTCTGGTCTCTTAAATTTTGTAATTTCGTCCTAGTAGTAGATAGTTTTCTTGGATGTAGCAATACAAATGCGACTCGCGTTAGACTTTAAATAATTTATCTTCAGAATCGTTGCTATAACAGTAGAATGTAATTCCATCGTTAATCACAATTATACTTCGCGTTTTTTTTTTTTATAATTAATCAATAATCATATATATAATTATATATATTTATATATCTTTACGCATTTATACATATATAAATATGATAATTTTAACAACTACAACTTTATAATAGACTTTTTCTAATATCGTGGCATCTCGGTAATCGGTAATAAATTTGCTTTATAGAATTAGAAATATAAAACAATTAACAGAGTAATAAATATATATCTCGAGTAGCATTTTATTTGAAAATAAAATGATTATATCGCATATATATATTATATACTTTTATTATTCGCGATCGAGAAAATTAAATCATTACTTTTTTTTTTATAATTAATGTATCTAATTCTATACGCATATATCTCAATCTGTATCTCAATGTCAAAAAAAAAAAGAGTCAAAATTTGAAAAACTTAATGATAAAAATAATTTTTACGAAGATTTATAACGAAAAATCGTATAATTTAATTACGTTTTGACAGAGAGCTTGTGTCAATGACTGATTTTCTTAATCCTAAATAACTACAGAGGAAACATTTTCCGAGAACGGCAGATTGAATGTGAAATTGTCACGGTACATTGATATCACGCGATATTTGGTTCGACAGTTTAAACTTTTTGGCGGTTAAACACATGACGATTCACTACTCAGCCATTTTCGCGGAGTCAGCTCGATCGCCAACACCTATTGTCATTTTACATTCGCTAACGGAAATACAATGTGTACGACATGCATTTTTCTATCTAATCTCGTGTTTCTCAAGTTCTCAAGTACGAAAGAAGTAAATTCGTTCTCACATGGAAACACAGATCTTTCGCGACGTGTGTGTGATTAGTTTCGCATCGGTTAGATCAAAAAACGACGATAGAAGAAGTCACATTTTTCTCCCCGCAAGATATCAGTCAGAGTCTTATTCCCGAAAGCATTAAATGCAGAAAGATAATGTGAATTTAAGTAATCGAGATGGTTCTGCGTTCAATACTTCGGGGAATAAAATTGTCGTAAGCGCAATAAAGTCATTTGAAATGAAAAATCTTTACGCATCTGATCACACGTTAATTTTATTCAAATTGAACACTTAGATTTTTCGCCTAACATTACGAGCAAAGTAGGTTCCGAAAAGCATCTCCTTCGATTCATATCGCAAAAATGATACGAAACTTGTAAAAACGTTGTCCGATCTTATGTAACATTTCGATAAATTATCAAAAACACTCATTAAACTTGACAACTTTGTCGGAGCGAGAATCTTTTCGGAACTCTTTCGCGAAAATTACAATTACTTATTGTAAATACACGTATACAACGTTGAACCGGTCTTAAGTAAGTTTTATAGATATCGACTTTCGGTAACACGCGTGTGGAAAATTTGTAGCGCGATTTTCTTCTCGTTTTTTTTCTTTTTGTAAACTTTAAAAGCTTTTTAAAAAACGCTGAAAATTGAATGATAAAAAAGATCATGTATATTTCTGTATAATAAAAAGACGGTAGAAAGATATGTTGCATTTGAAATATTATATTAGATAGGTACACTTATCGTCGGTATTATATTTATCTTGCTGATATTTCGAATAATTGCACGAAAATCAAATTCACGCAAACTCCCTCTCTCCGTTTTGACGAGTCTGATCGATAGATCGATCGCTATAATTGCCGGCAATCTCCTGAGAAAGTGTTGGTACATACGTACAGTTATCTGTTTGCGTGATTGCTTGAAAATTCCAGGCGCGAGCTCGAAGATTTCGGTGATTTCGTTACGCGGAGAACGACGCCGACGTCGCGACGGCGTCGCGACAATCCCGAACTCTACGTGACTCTCGAGCTATAGCGAAATATAATACGGGGTGTCGTGAGAGAGAAACCTCGCGAAATCGAAGGACTTGCCGTATTTTTTTCCGAATTCAAAAGAAAAGTCTCTCGACAAACAATATCCTCATAAAATCAAATGTCTTCAAACGCTTTTTTGTTGAACACGTCAACGTACGACGCGCATAAATAGATCTCGGTGTGGGTTTCGAGTGGTTTTCTTCGAAACACCCCGTACGCGTCAAAGATCGCGGAAGAGGGTGAGGGGAGGAGGGCAAGTCTCGGGGAAACTTCTTCCCGCGAAACGGCATTATCGCCAGACAGTTCTGCAATCTGCATGAGGTTGCTGCGTCGGTGGAACTGAAATCGTCGAGAGTGCATACCTCACTCCTCCGCCTCTCTGCTCGTTTGACGCGCGAGGGTCGCGCGCGGCATGATCCCGCGAACTCCTCCGGCCCGCTATTTCTCGCCCCACATAATCCACGCTCTATGCATGTATATCGACGAGACACGCGAGCATCGGGTTGTTCACCGCGATAACTCAACTCGAGAGAACTTTCCTGACGGACAAGTATCGGGCGAAAGAGGAGAGGATGGGAGAACCAGTAGTGCCGTTCGAACATGCTTCAGCGTGGTCAAAGGGATGCCGACGAACACCAAAAGCGTGTACGCTTTTCTCTCTTTTTCTCTCTCTCTCTCTCTTGCTTTTCTCTTTCTTTCTCTCATTCTCTTTTATGTCAAATATTGGAAAAGTATTTGCGGAAAATCCTCCGGTGTGGTACTCGCGCGAGATTTTCGATATTTCGCCATTCTTAATCTCCTTCTGTTACGGATTTCGTCTGGAATTTACGCCGTCCATAGGAGAGAGGACCACGTATTTTCGCAGCGAGCGCTAAGTAGGTTGATCTTAACAACTTTGTTCAAACTTTGGAGAGCGCGAGTTTACTCTTTCTTCGTCTGTTTCGAACGACGAAAATCTGTTTCTGTGAACTGAAATTTCGTGGAAAAGGTAATTCCTGCGGTAATACGAAGAGTAACGTTCGAGAAACAGAAAGCGATTATTTATTTAGTACAGAGGACAAGTGTATTAAGTCGCCAAAAACATGTATTATATTAAAGCGAACCGCCCGACCGCCAAGCTACCCTGGTAAATCTGTCGCAGGAAAAACGTGCTGTATATAAATGAAGGCGCTACCTGATACGGCGGGAAAAAAATTAACCCCACAGTGCACATGTTTTATACGCGGCGTGGGAAGGATAAATATATTTGCGCGCGGCAAACTTTTCCACACACACGCGCGCGCGCGTACACACACAGAGAGAAGAGCACTTTTGATTAAAAACTTCGGGGGGGGGGGAGGAGAGCGACGAAGAGAGCGCGGCTCACGATGTGTCCCCGACGTCCCCGGGTGGAAGAGAAATCGCCTAATGGGTAATTCATTCTCGGGATGGGAACAAACGACGGGGACGTCGCTGAAAAATATTCGAGTGGCCAACGGGATCGACGAGAGAATCGCGCCGGCTCGGGAAAGAAGATTCCGTGAGAGTTGCGGATGATATCGATGTTTCCTCCGCTCGATTTTGCTTCTCGCGGCGTTTTGATCCTCTTAAGGGTTCATCGAATCACAAATCCCGTCGACGGGGGATGTTCGTTCTTTCCGCGTGATTACTTCAGACCGGCAAACGCTGCGGGTTCTTTTCTAAAATTGCAATTCCGTTATTCGCGATGTTGATCGAATATAATATCCACGATAAACGATGTTAAATTACAACTGTAGAAGAAATCTTCGATGTGTTCGAGTGTGTCCGTCACGCGGTGTAAACGTCACTTCTTGGATGCAATATTGTTTTCTCAAAAAGAAAAAGAAAAAGAAAAAAACTCATGATGATACACGCACGAAACGTTGTTCCAACTGTGAGCGTTTCCGTTTATGATATATATTCTTCGCACGTGTAACACGTTGACAGTATATGTATATACAACGGAAAGCGGAATGTTCGTAAACAATAGGGAAAATCCGTAAATTATACAGAAAATTGTATAACTGTACATACAGCGCGAGCTGCGCGCGAGAGAGACTTTCGGGGAAACATAATTAATGTGACGTGCAGCAAGTGCAGTCGACGGATTTCCGCATCCGGCGATGTTTGCGACTGTTCTCACGCGAGGAGCATCCAAAGTGTTAATAATCGTGCTAATTAGTCGAGAAGACGCGGGGATGATGAGGGGGCGAGGAGACACTCGAGCAGCTGGCGATTGTGTCTCGAGGATCGATCATCCTAATTTACTACTGCCAGGACCTGACGAGAAGGCTCGACGAGAGAAGACCGACGATGGTCGTCCAAGAGACGAGATCGAGGGTACATCTTTTGGATCCGGCCTCGCCATTGACGCAGGTCTCCCTGATGCTGACGGGCTTGAGGCCGCGACGTGCCAGCAGATTGTGCACGCCTCGTTTGTCGCTATACTGCATGGTGTGCTGGCGCGACAGCAGGAGCGAGTAGCGGTGGTCGTACCGGGAGCAGAAAGTCAACACCATGTCCGAGGCGACGGCCTTCATTACGTGCACGGTGCCCCTGAACTGCTTGAAGCTGCTCTTCTGCGTCATGGTGCCTGCAAATTAAATCAGCACCCGGTTAAAAAGCAGCGACGCGATATATACGCGCGCGACAAACGAAGTGAAGTCTCTCCTCTTCGCGCTATCGAATTTCCTGTTCCCAAGTCTACTCGAGTTCACTACTACGTTCCGTTGGGCGCGGAGTGGAATCTCTTGTACAAACGGAACTGTCGCGACTGCAAAAATAAGGGTCTGTCGACGACGATTCCATTTTTGCAAAGTAGTCTTATTTCTCTGTGAAGAACGCCGGATATCTTCGCGAGAAATAGAAGGAAGAGTGCCGCCAGAAAAACGGAACATCATATAAAATCTGTTTCTTTTCTTTATTTTTGCAAAAGCAATCCGCGTGTATCGCAAAAAATAAAGAAACCCGACGACGATTTGTACGGAACGTGCTGTTTCTCCCGAGAGACACGGTTTCTGTCTTCGCGCGCGCATTTTAATGACATAAACAATCCAGTGTCGAGACTAGTCGTGAAGTAAAAAAAAATCTCTCGAGATGTACATTATTCGAATCTTGCAGATTTTCCGGTAAATATATATATATATTAATGGCGTGAATGATGGATGGAATTTTTTTCGGCCGTAAAGCTCTTCGATATAGATATCCAAGATCAAGCTAGGAAAGCACGACAATAAAGAAGGATCAAGCGAGCAGTAAAAGCTTGACTTTCCAATTTCCTGTCACTGTTCCAGTGGCGAGGAGAAGAAATATGTAGTCTATCTCTG
Organism: Pseudomyrmex cubaensis; assembly: GCA_014825685.1. Taxonomy (NCBI): domain Eukaryota; kingdom Metazoa; phylum Arthropoda; class Insecta; order Hymenoptera; family Formicidae; genus Pseudomyrmex; species Pseudomyrmex cubaensis. Next base: position 24,026 of record QVOA01023886.1, read on the forward strand.
CACCGACCGTCTACAGTCTATATACGTATGTATATCATATTGTGATACTACGAATCATATATCTTATACTGATAAATTGAGCTTTTAAGAGGATGCTGAACCGTCCTGTTGTATCAACTTGCTACGAATACAGTTTTCGGATTTTTTGTCGTATTTGCTGCACAAATGAGTAAACGATTCTCCAAATTAAAAGAAAATAACCTAAAGACTCTCACTGCAGGCAATAAATGTTTTTGAAACAAAAAATTTGTCATCAAGAAAAATTGACTAACTTAACCTAACCTAAACTTGAACTCGGTAAAAAATTTTTCGGCAGGGCTCCTATAGAACAGATTTCTTTTGCGCAGATCGACGGTTGTACAGATTCCGTTTGCCTAGATCCCGTTTGCACAAAAA
>QVOA01023887.1:0-10421 GCA_014825685.1 Pseudomyrmex cubaensis
GTTTATATTTATTTGCTTCTGTAGAAGCATTTTTCATGTAATGCAGTAAATAAACTTAGAAATTAGAGAAATTTAGGTTTTTAAAACGTTGGTTTACAGGTCTCTATCTAGTTTACAGGTCGGGCTCTAGTACCTTCTTAATCCATTACATTAATTGATTTTGTCAATTTATTCGAGATTCAGATAAAGAATGAAAAATAAAACGATCTTGTACAAAAAATTGAATTTAATGTGCGAACGTAGAAAGCTTACAAGGGAAGTGACGCAAGTGTCTTTCTCCGATTTTGATGAACTTTGAATATGTTGTAGAGTAGCTAAAAATAAGAGACCCGTATTTTTTATGTGGTTTCTTGCACGTTTAGAGGATAAGACTTCTGACAAAAAAACGGTTTTTTTCTTTTTTTGCGAATGTTGTCAAAACGATAAGAGATATAAATGATGAGTTATGCGACGTATATAGTGCGATATTGACAGTTTATTTCTGAAAGATGCAATTTTGAAACATAATAAAATCATATACGATTAAATAACATATGCTACAATTTTTTTTTACAAAAATTTTGAAATTTGTGAAAAAAATAATGAGAGGTGGGGGTAAATAAAAAAATGTTAAATTAAACAAACATTCAACTACGCGGCTATAAAGCCTATAAAAGACTATGTAACTTTTGTTTACAAACATTTTAAACATTTTAAACATTGTTTTATATCTTTTACCGTTGTGACAACATTCGCATAAAAAGAAAAATCCGTTGTTTTGTTAAAAGGATGTCACCCCCTAACGTGCGAGAAAGCATATAAAAAAATATAGATCTCTTATTTTTAGCTATTCTACAACATATTCGAAGCTCATCAAAATCGGAGAGACACTTTCGTCACTTCTTTTTTTCTAACCTTGTTAGAAAAGTATTTTAATTAGTTTCGTTATTTCCATAATTATTGTACCTTACAATTTATTACACATTTTAAATTCTCGTTGATTCGACTACGGCGTTCATGACACCAAAAATGCAACAAAATGTGTTTCTTCGTTGATCAAAAGTAAAAAAATTAAAAATTTTTATTCTGATTTTGTTTTTATTAAAGTAAATAGTCATCATTTAACGTCATCGTAAGAAAAATACTTCAAGAAGTTTTATTATAAATATTTAAAAAAATTAGATATAAGAAAAAGGAGTTAAGAGGATTAACATTTTTCTGAAATGTGCAAATAGTAAAAAGACGAAAAAAATTGCGCAGTCATCGATAATTTCTCACCACAAGAATTGTGTCCTTCACGCACAAATTTAATTCAAAATCTTTACCTAATTAATTTAAAGAAATTAATCTCATATACGAATCCATTTGGTAATTATACGCAATAATTACGTATATCATATCGAGGGATAAGGAAAATGCGAGAAAATTAATAGATGTAATTATTGAGACAAATTACAGTTCTCTTTTGCTTTTGAGCAAATAGTATCGCTTTGAACGTTTGCTGCCGCGGTTAATTCTCGTGTTAGCTTTACCCTGTTACAGTGCGCAAGAGAGAATAAGAAGGATATAAATGCACCACCCGCTTGTATGGAAAGTTACGGCAGAAGCCCGTGCTGTTCCCTCGAGCTTTCCTTTCGCCACTTGTTGAATTTCCATTCAAACTATGAGTAGAGAACTCCTTTCTTTCGCAATTCTCCTTCTTTTTTCTTTTTGCCTCTACTTCTCGTTTTTCTACTAGTTCTGTCTGCAAATACTCGTATAAACATCGGTTTCTATTTTAGGAACATAGAGTTTCCAATATTTGATCAAAAAGTCCCAAATGTTTCCACTATTTAATATGAAAGTCGTTCATAACACTTTCATGTAAATAATAAAATCTGCAAAAAAATCTAAGTTTAGATGTATTATACGTTTGAGTGTACTATAAACTTTTCTTTTTTTTTATTTCTGCAAAACATCCTGCAAACGGTTCTATATTGCCGACTCCCGAGAATAATCTCTTGGAAAATCTAAGTTCTTCATAATATTGACTATACTTATTTTTACAATTGAAGTATTTATAATATTTTAAGTTGTTTAATTATTTATTTTAAAGATGTAACGTTTGCAAATTTTTTAACCAGCATATTTTTTTAAAAAGCATACGTTTCAAAAACAGTTAAAAAATCACATTTTGCGACTTGATTGAAACCTGTAATATTGTATAATGTATAGATATATCAACAATCAAACCAGAAAGTTTATATACGTTTTTAAATAAAGTTTAAAAATCGTAACCGAAATGTGCGATGATTTATATGTAGCGGTTCTCATTGTCGGGAAGTTTTTAATTTATTTCTCTCTTCTTTTTGTATATGTCACAGTATTGGAATTTGTAGCACGTAGATAGTACGATTCGATAATGAGAGATGGCAAGAACGATATTTCATCGTTAATGTTGACCGTGCATCGCACGGGAAAACTCCGTCAGAGCAAAAAAGATGGTGTATCAAGTGGTACATCATATGTAAGATAACGCGTGGCGAAACGGTGAGGTCGTCGCGATCGTATTTTCTTGTAAAGGCAATCAGACAAAAAAAAACTGACTATGCATCTGCTTGTTGATGTATTAAAAAAAAAAAAGATTAATTTCTCATTAATTCTAGAAAAGAACGTTCATATTGTTATATAAATGCGTAAATATATAGAATATTGGTTTTAATTTTTTAACTAAGAAGAACCTAATTGTAAGAAAAAAATGGCAAAGTAAGTTTGTTTTAATATTTACAAAAATGTGTTTTTTTCTATTTTCTATTTTAAAAAAGAGAGTGAAAAAAAATTTATTTGATAAAAAAGCGTATTTGTAACGAGACAAAGTTGCCAAAGCGGAAAATTGTGAAAAAAATTAATTATTTTTAGTTCTTTTCACTGGATTTAATTAGAATTTACAGCGGAGCGTTATATTTTCATGTAATAGTCCGACTAGAAATTTTTTCGCAGAAATATTGTTCAATAAGCAAAATGACGAAACTCACGAAGTTGCAATCATACTTCATAAACGGTTTTGCTTTCGTGTTTGAAAGTTTTTCGATGATGAAAAATCCTCAGACGAACGAAAGTTTGTTGTTTAACATTTCAGTGACTTATATTTAAATATTTAAATAAAAGTAAATAGAGATAAAAATGGTTGCAAATGTTTTACACTATACATATATCGGAATCGAATTATAAGTTGTAATTTCAAAGATTTTTAGAAAAAAGATTTTTTAAAAACAAATAAGTGTTTCATAGTTTAAGTTTTTTTTTTATTGCTTACACACATAAACTGTAACGCAAACTAACGTATCTTGATTACAAAATTGTTAATCCATTGAATTTTTAAATATTTCATTATACATTTTTTCACTATTGAAGCGCTTTTAGTCATTTTAAGCAAACGATCATACCTGGCAATTCAATTAACAAGTAATTTTGGCGTCAAGCGACGGGCAATTTAATCGAAAAACGTCTACCTCTCTCTCTCTCTCTCTCTCTCTCTCTCTCTTTTCCGTCTCTTTTTCTCTTCCCGCGCACGCAAAAAGTCAAAAGGCGTGGCGGAGAGAAACAAGTTTGCATACGATTTTATAATAGCCTTCGTAGTGTCGCATTTGTCTTGTCGCATCAATCGATAATAAAAATATTTAACCATCATCTTTTGTTGCCTCAGCTAAGTAAACTTTACAAAACTGAATGGAAACATTTTTAACTGTTTGGCGTTTTTAACTATCGACCTGATATGAACACTGAAATGTTCTAGCAATAGTTTGGTAATACGCGCGCGCGCGCGCACACACACACACATATTGTACATATTTGCAGAATATTTCAAAATCGTACACGTAATATATTAACAGAAAGTTTTAATATTTTTCTTAATTTTTCGCCGACAAAAAAACATGAGTTTCTCAGACCCACTCAAAAAGTGTGTATCAGTGTTTCTAGTAAAATTTAATTTTTTTTTAAAGGCTTATATCTTTTTTTTAAATTAGGAATTTTTTAAATTTGTTTTTTATCGACGCAGAATTGTTCACACTTTAAATAAAAAAAAAAACAAAATTGGAAAAATATTGATTTTTCGCGGAGATATCTGATTTTACAATCGCGTTGATCTCACAGTTCCAGTCTGTCTTACTCATAGATCATTTTTGAGGTCTGCAGGCAAAGGTTTAATATAGAAATACATTTAGGAGTTAAATTTATTTTCTCTAACATTTCTCTTTCTAAAATTTTATTTAAAGAGAAAAAATCAAAAAGTAAATACAGTAAGTAAAAGCAGTATTAAAAACACTGCTTTTAAGTATAATAAAATCTTACGTTGACTAAATCCAAAAGGATCTGCGTTGCGTTTTCATGATTTGATTACGTAACGGTCCGTTCGCGGATTTTCTTGTTCAATTGCGAAACGCATTACGTAAACGTACGTAAGGAAATATAATGATTTCTCTTTTTGTTTTCTCTCTCTCTTCCTTACGAAGCAGATCAACCTCGCCATACAATTTCCACTTCGTGAGCGAACTCACTAAAATCGCTGATTTTAATGTGTCGCGCTCAGGGCAATATTTATAAAAGGCACGTTTTTTTATTTCGCGGCGAAGCGAAAACGGCGGAGTGCGAGTCTCGACCGACCCAGAGGCACGTACGTAATGACCAATAAATCGATAGGGGTATAAAGTATCGATATGGAAAAGCCAGTAGTGCGCGCACATACTCCATTCCGACAAGCATGAAGACGGAGAGTATGTTGTACGAGGTCGCGACAATACGTCACTTGTCTCAGCAAAAACTTGAATTTCAATTTAATTATCTCAACGTAATATAACTGCAAAGCACTTCAATCATAGAGTGTATCTTTTTTCTTGATTAAAAATATGAATATACTATTATCAACTATTACATTGTCTACTTGCAAAAATGTGAAAGATCACAAAGCGATAAAACTCTTTTGAGTAATAAATACTATAGATAAACTCTCTTAGAAAAAGAAAGAAGAACAGAAATTGACTGATCAATTTAAAAATCGCGTTAAGGCTGGCGCTATAATAATATTAAACGACCGGCTCTTAGCAAAGATAGTTTCATACTTTTAAAACATTTAAGTAGAAACAGCACGTTTGTGTAAAAAATCTTTGCTCAGCGGCATCAAAAGACGCAGATGCTCTCTGTACAGATCGAGTGAATGAAACCAAAGCAAAAATAAGACAGAATGAGAAAAAAATGCCCACACGAATCTTGCTCGCGATGGCTGTCATAACTGACCATATACATACGCGAAAGACAGTTGTGGTTGTGGCGCATTTGTATCTGTACAATCGCTAACAAGCAGCTAACAATCCTTTGATTTTTCTTGAGAAACATGCGAGAAAGAAGTGAGAATCTTGCAAAAACTTATATCTCGTAACGAAAGTTCGATCAATACAAATTTCTTTAAACTTTCTTCACAGACACATGTTCTTTTTTTACTTCTACTAGTGATTTACTTGCTACTAGTGACTTTTTCATAAATTTTTAAACTAAGAATCAAATGGTCAATAAGAGCCGACGCAGGATGTTTTTGAAAGAATGAATAAATATATACATATATATTTAAATTTTCAGTGTAAATTATATCACTGAATTTTCAATTCGTAATTCATATAGGATGCTGGATTTGCATCACGTATATGAAAAATCCGCGTTTTACTCCCGTATCTAAATTAATAAATTAATATTGCGAAAAAAACACCTCGGCTTGAAGTCGAACCTGGAATCTTCGGCTTTCCGTGCTTTAGATAGAAGGGTAAAACGGGGATTTCTCATATACGTGATGCAAATCCAGCATCTTATATGAATTACGAATTGAAAATTTCAATTCAAAATTCAGTGGTATAATTTATACTAAAAATTTAAACATATATATACATATTTATTCATTCTTTTCGCAAAAACATTCTGCGTCGGCTCTTATTGACCATTTGATTCTTAGTTTAACTTTCAAGAGCCTTATCTCTTTGTTCATACATTTTTATTTTAATAATTAATAATAAAACTTTGATATTGACAAAGAGATATTATCCTCGGGTTCGTACTGGTAATATATAAATTATCTGGGCTGTTCAAACCGTGAGGCGAAATGTTCTGCCGTAAAAAAAATTCTTGAGTGATTGATTCTAAACGTTTTGGTTTATTTTAAACTCTCTTCAGTCAAACTAATGTTACAACATTCTTTCTTGATTGACTTTTGAATAACGATGCTATCACATGTTGAAAGAACTTAAGACTTGATGTCAGTCATTAACTGTAAAACAAAATCGAAATTGTGTAAGTTAAACGTCACTGAATGTTACTGTGCGAAAGCATTACTGAGCATCACGAGAGTTTACACTCATTAGTGTAAACGATGCTTTCGCACAGTAACATTAAGTGACGTCCAACTTACACAATTTCGATTTTTATTTTACATTTAATGACTGACATTTTAAATTCTTTTAACATGTGGTAGCATCATTATTCAAAAGTCAATAAAAAAAAATAATAACTTTTAAGGCTCGTTGAAATTAAACTAAGAAATATATAAGGCCTTACGAACCGTTCCCAGGAGCGGAAACTGTACGTGTATATATATATATATATATACACGTCGCTCAACATCCTGGAAACGGCTCGTAAGGCTTATATATTTCTTAGTTTTAAAAAAAAAATGTTGTAACATTAGTTCCACTGAAGAGAGTTTGAAATAAACCGAAACGTTTGGAATCAGTCACTCAAGAATTTTTTTTACGGCAAAACATCTCACCCCACGGTTCGAACAGCCTAGATAATTTACATAATGAAATTTAAAAAAATAAGTTAAAAATAAGTTTTTCTACATTCTCTAAGTGTGCGTGCGCGCGTGTATGTGTGTATGTGTGAGAAAGAGAGTAAATCTGCTATAAAAATTTTAACATTTGCTAATTGTTATTGTTTATTTGTTATAATTAAATTTTATCATGTTGTTAATAAATAAGTTTCGAAGAAGTCAACTTTCTAAAAAAATAGATCTTTTTTCTTTGAATTCCATAAGTTTCACTTCTATTTCATACTTTCTATTTCTAAACATTTATGTTCCTTTTGTTACTGTCATTTACGAACCACATGTCTGTTTGCTTAATGATCTTACGAGATATTATTCTAAAGTGCACAAGCTACTTTTACTCTCTCATTTCTTTTTTTTCTCTTATTTTTCTTTGATTCTCTTAAATACCTACGCTTACCTCTTTTTATTTTATTCTTTTTATTCAATGAAAATTTGCTTACTGAAAGATTTTTTTTACTTATTGTTACGTTTATGATTATTCTTTTGTGTGTTGCTTCTTTTTACGATCAAAAATAGATGATCTCAAGGAACTCAATAAAACAATCTCTTTCTTTCTTTGTAACATTGCTTTTCTTTTTATTTCTTTTTCTTTCTCTCTCTCTCTCTCTCTCTCTCTCTCTCTCTTTCTCTCGTGTTCTCTTTATGAGTAATGGAAGAGGTCGTTACACATGAGCGCGCGAGCGCCTATTTGGAGCAATAGACAGTATTTTTAGCTTGCTGCTTTTCTCTGTCTATCTCACTCTCTATCTTTCTCTCTTTCTATGTATCTTCTCCTTTGTCTTTCTCTCTCTTTCCTCCTGACGTCGTCGTCTGTCGATGGTTGAATATCGCCTCGATATTACGACGATGTACAGCGCACTAATCGGACCCTCATCTCGTAACGAATGCGAAGGTCAACCCACCGGTGTCATTATCGACCGATATCGCCACGTGCAAATCCTCCAAGGTAGCTTGTGCTCGTCCTGAAGGATCTCTTTTTGCGTTATCTTTTTTTTTTAGATCGCACCTTTTCGGAAATTTGCGTTATCATCCCTAAATCGTTCTTGAAGACGGCACTGAAACAGCATAAAAATAAATATTAACACAACATAATTAATGCAAATCAATATCAATCTTAATTATAATATTGTTCAATTTATAAAACTTGATTAAATATTTGTTTTATTTCTATATATCATTTTGTTGTGTGAAAGAGAAAGACACAACCGAGCTAGTAGAAATATTTTTGAACGTCTGTTTTGAACATAAAATCGCTCGATCAAATTATTCTGTCACGCCCTGATGCAATTATATTCATACATATTATGTACATTATTATCGCACATACACGACAAGATCATAATTTGGAGTATACCTTCCCGATATCGACATTACGCCATTAATTGGCTTGAGTGCAAAGTTCGTTCGTTTATTCTCGACACAGGCAGAAGATAAGTTCGGAGGAGAGCAGCATTACCGAGGTAATGGCATGGTACACGAGCGTCAACGCCGCTATGCTGGACCATTTGACTAATCAGATCAAGGAAACGGACAATAGCGGTGTATGGAGGTGAGAAACGTATGACAGTCGAGAAATCTCTCTTTTTTTGCTTTTTATTATGAGAAATATCCGAAATTTCTTGACAAGAAACAAGAATAACATCACAAATCTGCGGAATTTTTGTTTCAGATATCTGATAGCCTTTAAGAATCTCTTGCGAAGTATCGAGAGTCTCGGTATCGCATCCGTAGAAGGGATTAATTATTTTGGTCGCGGCATTCTCATCGGCGACAATTACATCAGTTATGTTCGCCAGGAGGCACTCGGACGCGATCTTCTGAACGCCGCCTTAACGTATGTGCCTTCCCTCAGGAAGCTTTACGATGAACTCACGGTTACCATGCCCGACTACGATCGGCTCAAAGCGAGGTAAAAGATGTTTTTTTGATTTCTTTCGTGTTTTAAATGATATATCGCGCAATTTTTATAAAACAAAACTTCACAAATGAAAAGAAGATCAGTACAAGCCGTAAACAGGGTGTCCTTGTTTTGATGATTCGTTCAATTTTTTAACGTCAAATTAGGATTTTCTTTAATGACAATCTATTTAAAATTACAATAAAGATCCTAGTACCGATCGAAATGTTTAACGTCAAAAAATTGAACAAATCATCAAAACACGACCCGTTTACGGCTTGTATTGGCCTTCTTTTCATTTGTGAATGTTCACGAGCGGAAAAATATATAATAAAAAAGTATTAGAATCTCCTCTAATATTGAAATAAATTTTATACTGTATAATATAATTGCAAAGAAACTAAAACACAGAATATATTTATCACTGTAATTTTTTCCATGAATCAACGTTTTAAGTAATTCAAAAAAAATATTTTGCAAATGGAGATTTTTATTGAATAACATAACAGACTGATGAATTTCGCGGCAGATAAGAGCGTGTAAAGACAGAAGTAAACATGTTAACAAACGAGCGTATTTTATTTTACAGACGAGACGAAATCTTGCGAAATCAGAAGAGAGAACCGAGCGTGGAGGATGCGATTGCATACTTTGACGAGATGGCTACTTACATTGATGAGCTGCGTAAGCTGCAACGGGAATTGCGTCACATGATAAGGTAGTACTATTTCGTAATGGAATTGTGTCTGTCTCTTCGCAGATGTATTTGTTCTTTCGACGAAACTCGTAAATAGAATATATAGCGTAAAATACATTCACGCGTAGGTCGCTTGTACGCAAAATATATTGACAAGCCACTGTAATTAAGAAAGTATTGATTTCCCTCTCTTTACATAATTTACAAGAAAAATCTCTTTACTCGCTACGCAATCGCATATAATTTATTTCGAGTTTGAAGATTGCATAGATTTGATAATAAAACATAAAAACTATACAAAACAATTTGATAAATTTGTGCCTAAAAACTTAATATATAAATATACGAGTAAATAACGAATATATCATGTGCGATGTGATACAAAAAGATTTTTATGTTATTAATAAATTTGCAAACGTCAAATATGGATCGATTGCTACTTATTATTCAATACTAATGCATTACGTTATATTATTATGAATATTATTATGTTATTATGTTATTATCGTTATTATTATGTTGTATAATATTATTATGTTATTATGTTATAATGTACATGACATGTTTATCTCTAGAGAATATGTCAATTCGACATTGCAAGACGCAAGCAACAAGGAAGTCGCGGGGATCGCTATCGTTGTTCTAGTGCTAGTTGTGTCGCCCATCATCATCATACTGATGCGCAACGCCGTCGCTACTATTCAGGTTTGCGATTCAAGTTGTCAATTTGATTTCCTTTCATGTTACATATTTGTTTTTATAACGCTGACAGTAATTTGTTGGTTTACTATAGTAGTTATTGTAAATCTGAATTTGTTTATTGCTAACTTTTTATTTGTAAACTAATTGTTTATTGCTAACGGATAAAGTTGATGTAGTTTAATTATCTTTTTATTTAGAATATAAAATAGTAACACACACACACACACACACACACACACACACACACACACACACACACACACACACACACACACACACACTCTCTCTCTCTCTCT
>QVOA01023888.1:0-10414 GCA_014825685.1 Pseudomyrmex cubaensis
GAAATAAATAATTTAACTTTAGTAGTCTCTTCAAAAAAAATTCTCAAAAAAGTGCTTTTTTTAGACCCATTATCCTTTACCCCCCCCTTTATTCCTGTATCTGCTGAGGTTTGGGTGGCAATGTTGATCCAAAATCTGATCTGTAATCGTAATCAGCGATCTTAAAAACCTTTATAAACACTTCATTTTTTGTTAAACAATTTTCAGTTGTTTCTTCCTCTTTGAGAATCGGCCTAGCCATTTGCACAATAACTTTATATAAGATATATATATATATGTGTACACAAAGTTTAGATATCAAAACTACAAGATTTAAAAAATGCGGTCTTCTAAAAGTTAACATATTTATGTGTTTTGAGAGATCAATATTGTTTAATTCTGTGTTTAAGCACGCGCAGATATTAATATATAAATATGTATAAATCAATATACAGTCTATGATGAATATGTAAGAATGGCCTTTAATAGCTTGGAAAGTCGAATGTTAGCAATCTAGGCCAATTATGGGTGTAATCTCAAGTTCTTTGAAAGCGCTCTTTTGAAGCTGATTCGCGCAAAAAAAAACTAATAGATCAAAATGTCATTTCTTTAGCAAAAATGGAGAAAATAAATGCTGAAGGTATAGCGATTCTGCAGACTGTTTGTACACAGTGTGCAATTTCTTTTTGTTAATTAGTGAAAGCCGAACAGGGCGAATATAGCGATGCAATAATAAGAGCTCCTCTCTTCTCCTTTTCTTCTTCCATAAGAACGGGATTTACATCGGTAAAGTTTTCTCTGTGTACGTTTACATTATTGACAAAGAATCGGGGCCAATGTATAAGCGATATGAATAATTTATTGTATAACCAGCAGCAGTAATTCAAATTACAATGTTAGTGGAAATGCAAGTGCTTCATAAAAGCGGAAAAAGAAACTCGAGTAGCGTTGATACAGACGAGATTGATCATGAAAAGCGAGTCGTTAGACTGTCCTATATTGGCTTGTCCTGTTACAAGTTGAGTCTTGCTGTCGTCGATTCGTAAAAGAGCGGAGACCAAATCGAATATCGACTGTATAAAAGGAAGCTATAAAGACGGTTCTTATTTGATTTCGAATCTCTTTCCGATCTGAGCATTAATCGATAGCATACTTATTGTTGCGTCGGGGTTTGTATTTCAGCTCTTCTTTCGATTATTGAAGCACTTCATGCGCAAGCTTGTTTCTGTCAGAAAATGTTGCCGTGGGTGATAAAACGTCTAAATGAGATTTTCAAATAAGCAAAAAATAAAAATATCGCGATCGATGTTTATTTATTTATTTATTTTTTCAATTTTTTGCTTGAAGATTCGCTCGAAGACATTGGATGCTTAAAACATTTAGTATTTGGTATCTCATAGAAATTTTCACACATAATATAAGTCAAGTTTCAAATCGAGTGCTGTCCGCATTCGAAAGAAGACTCTAATCTCGTTCTGGTTTGAAGTATAAGTTTAAGTTTCGCATCGTTATCTAAAACGAAATAGTGTCTCTGCACATTTTATTTTCACGTCACAGTCTGTTACTCAGAACTTACAATTACAATTAATCCTCAGAATAGAATGTCGTTATATTATTAATGTTCTCGTAATGACTCTCTCTCATTCTCTTTTTTTTTTCCGTGTTCTCTAGTGTTTTCTCGTAAAATATTTAGTATTGAAGATGCAAACACGCTGTAAAAAAAATTGCAGGTACGAATGAGATTGCAGTGTGATGTGCAAGAGGGATGCAGAAACGATGTTCTGAAGATGACGATAGTGTTGACAGAGAAATGAGACATTACTTGCTTTGCGATAAGATTTCTACGTGAATATGAGGTTTGTGAGCGAACCTTCTCTTTCTATATATAAGAGAGTGAAAGAATGCGGTGATGAACTGTGGGTTTATTGAGAATCTTTCGTACACAGTTCTTAGATGCAAATTCAGTTGGAGAACAGATTGTAAACACAATTTTAACCATATAAATCTATCCCTTTAATTTCATCGACAACTGGCTGGTTTTTCAAAGCTCAATACATACGAGGAGTCTAAAAAAAAAAGACATATAAAAACAAAACAAAAACGATAGTCATTGATTTTTCTTCTATCTGTAGTATTCGTACGATTAATTGTGGATGCGGTGGATATTATAGTTAAAGCGCGTACAGAGAAATGACAAGAGAGACAAGCTATGAAATCTCTCTTTCATCTAGATCTATTGTTCCAAGCTCTTTTATCTTTCTTGTTCTATCTTCCCTCTCCCGCATTCTGCTTTGTCTGTTTCTGCCGATACCTCCCGACCCTTTATTTTCTTGTTCAAGATGTACATGTGCGCTAACTTCGAGTTCGTTCTTTGGTATCTTGACCAAGTAAAGTTAGAGTTACATGCTTTAACCAAGCTTTGTGATAAAGCTCTCACAACATCATCTCACACACACACAGTCTATCCTTGCGAAGGCAATACTTCTACACGAATTTTGAACAATTTTGATTTGCCTTTTGTATAACTAAGTTACAATAATCACAATTATGTGGATATATAAGTATATATTTAAATATGCGCCTTATCATTTATCACATTGAATCCTTTTAAATTATTCGAAACAAGTAATCTGACATTTTGCTTTTAGAGACCCGTTATTCTCATGAACGAGTAGATCTCGTAATTGGACGAAACCTATTCCCTAGATATGATAGATTCTGCGTTCTGGTCCGACGATTATTAATATCGCGGTCACTGAAATTGATTCGTTACTGGAAGCCAATGACATTGCCATAAAACAACCGCACGTATGTTCTTATCACTTCGTCTGCTATTAGTAAGTTATTGCGGTTTTTCGTTTTTTAAGTACAATTATTTTACATTGACTTTACATTGACTTTACATTGACGTGTTAATTCAAGGATTTGACTATATAATATAAAATGCATATTTTAGTCAACTAAAATGATTGCATATACACATAAAATCCTAACAAAGTCAAAACTACTCGCGGTATATACTCTCTAAATTCCGAACTAGTCAGATTTCTAACAATTTATCAATCGGAAGATTACGGCGAAATTAAACATTACCCGCGTTAGAAACGAGGCATAAAATTGTCCGTCGTTGTTTGTCAACAATTTAGTAATCGTAGAAATTCAATTTTCTCCATTAAGCCGCCCGTATGCATATGCATTTCAGCGGAATATCATGTATGCCACTTGTGCATTAAGCGCACACACACATACGCTCACACACATATTTGTATAAATATAGAATAAGAATGTTCTCTCCTAATAACCAAATCTCATTAAAGAGAAAGAGATATGTGTTCACAAATAAAATTATAATTAAAACACAAATAAAATCTAGATATTTTGGCAGCGTTCCAATTTGCGTCGCTTTCGAAATATGATTATATATGATCTTTGTTTGCACTTGTGTTTGTTTTTCCAAAAGTAATTAAAACGGCATCTATTTCTGTTGGCTTCAGAAGATGATTAGCATCGACTCTTATCACTGTGTTTACATTGCCAAAAGTTCATCTTAAAAGACCAAAGTTTGCAAAATAACTCGTTGCAGTGTGCTTGCATTTATTTGCAAATTTTCCTAGTTAACCGATACGAGGCGTTGTCTGCTGTTTCTCCGATGTGAAATTCGATCAAGAAACACAATTCGTGAGCTGTACAGATATAATAGAAGTCCACTCGACAAAGAAGAAGTTCCAATTGAAAATTATTCAACTATCAAAAGTAGTGTGGTTAATTAAGGAAAGTTTTTGATTAATAATAACGAACTTTCCTTCTTATTGACATATTTCTTTTCAACATGAAAAATTTCAATATAAATATTAATTTATTATTTATTACAAGATTATATCTTGCACGCATTCATCCAAATTAATATTTATATTCAAATTTTTCATCCATCTAACATGTATTGTCCATGGACAATACATTTCGGAAAAATATAGAGACAGATTTTGCGCGGCCGCGTTAAAATCGCGAAGATGATGTTAACTGATAGCTAGAATAATAGCGGAATCATCGTTATTCAGACGCATACTTATGTCTCATTATTACTGCCACAAAAATCTCGAAAAGCCTGAGAGCTAAATCGATGTGATTAATATCGTTGACAATCGAGTCTGTCACAATATCACTTGGGACAATTTTGTGTGTGTGTGTATCAATGTAAGATTTATAAGCAAGACACCAGTGTCTTTGAGTTCATTGTCAAGCGCGAGTACTTTAAGTAGCTACCTCAATCTTACAATTGTTTTGCATCTTCGTATAAAAGTAATAAAATTTAAGTTTTTGTCCTCCGAAGCGCTGTGCCCAAACGAAATAAAAAAATGGACTGAACGTTACAACAGTCAGTTAAAATATTTAATTAATAAGACACAGAGAACTAACAGATTTTCTCGCCTCTATACTTGTATTACGACGTGGTAAAAATTGCAACGTGGAAACAATATGGTATGAGCGTTTGTCTCGTTCATATGTGCGTGTTTACATCTTTCACGGCTTTGATATAGCGTGCTATATAACGCGAGATCGTATTTCACTTTTCTTTCTCTGCAGAAATTGTAAAGCGGCAGCATTTTTCGATGAATTCCAATCCGATACATCCGCGAGAATACGCATAAAATGCTCGTTCTTGCATAAATTATCATCTCATATCTTTACGTATGTTCTCGGCGTATCATCTATGTATATGCACACAGAATCGTATCGACTTCAACTTTCATTCCGATGTCAAGAATTATTAAATTCTCAGTACGATTTCACAGTTTTGACAAGAGAAAGAAAGAGAGAGGAAGAGCATCTGCAATAGCGTTTTCCATTATGAAGGAAAGCTCAATAGCGCTTTTCTTCAAATAAAATACTTGCGACAGTATAGCACAGAATAAGAATGTAAAACAAAAACAATTTACCGATAATATTGTTGTATAAAATATATTTATCACATACACTTAAAAAAAATTATTAGTCATTTAAAGCTATCAAACAAGTACTAAGAACTAGAAAAAGCTATTTTTCTATTGAAAATAGGCGAAAACTCTTTTGCGATCACTATCGCGATCACAGTAATCTGACTTTCGAGTTCTCGTCATCTGATGAATAATTCCGGCGAAGATCCAACGTTTTATGAAGAACGAACCTATAAAGTTATGTTATACTGTGACGGAAAAAGCTGCTTGAGAGAGAGAGAGAGAGAGAGAGAGAGAGAGAGAGAGAGAGAGAGAAAGAAGGACAATATATAAAAAATATATAGGAAGAAAAATAAAAAGCCCGTGAAGAGATACTTTCTCTCGACTAGTTTTGACTTGAATATCGAGACAAGGACTCTTTGGACTTATCTTTCGTCTCAGCCGTACGAAGGATAGAAAGGCGAGCAGATGCAATGGCTGGAAACGGAAAATTCGGTGGTTAAAAATAAAAATGCCTCTGGCTGCCTATAATACTTCGACAACGGTAAAAAGTAGAAGTTTCGGAAATCAAAAGGTCGAAGAGAGCAAGGGTGCGACCGTCGCGCGTTGTTATTGATATTACGGGAAGAGAAAAAGAAATGTTATATTTACAAATTGCAAAAAAATATTGCGCGTTGTGACGTGTTTCGATATTGAACAAAAAGCGGAAAACAGAAGAGCACAATGCTACAAATTAGAACTTTCTAGACGCTCTCAAAAATACGGTACGGAAATGAACGCTTACAATCTGGTACTCTAAACTGAAGTTAAACCAAAGCGGTATATAACAATATTCTTAATTAAAGTTATTCCTGTAATTGATAGTACGACTAGCTCCGGATAGAAAGAAGAGTAAAATCTGAAAGATTTAATCTATGAATTCTAGAAAATAAAATTACTAAAAAATAACAATTAAATAAAGAATATACCTGACAAATAAAAAAACTGAAAGAAAATGAGATTAAAACTTCCGTATAGAGGAAATTTTTCCAATTATCTAGTTCTTTACATTGTATTAATATGTAATACTGTTCCGTAAAGATCGTCCCGAAAACGATTTTCCCGTTTAAAAAATTTTTTTGTGATTTTCCTGTTTCCAGACAACAAAAGGAAATCAATAGATAGTTCGATATCGAGGAGTTGAATTATTTGCCTTTCCTGACTCAGTTCTTACAGCGCTTGCATAATTTTGAAAAGTATTTACGAGCTTTTCTCGTCGATCTTTGGTTTCTTCATCTCAATAGCGAATGATATCTTGCTTTTCTCTTTATTCGGAATTGTTTACTCTTCTCGGTTAGCGGCTGTTTTATATGTTAACTTCCGGCAATATCGGGTAGACAAAGCTTCTTTTACGACTTCCGTTATATCCGTTACATTAAACGCTGAGAGCTCCAAAATCTCTGTGACGCGTGTGAATTTTCAACTTTCGAGCCATAACGAAAATCTTGCTGAATCATTGGATCTTGGTGAATGCCAGGGATCCATCCCGATTAGTACATTTGACCTGCGTTTCGCGGCCACGCACATCGCACGAATCTGATTGCTGAGGCTTTAATGTGATTCGCGATACGATACGGGGGGATATGACTATAACGTGGCGTATGCAATCCGTCGGGTATTAGCCGCGAGGCAATGGTGCATGCGACAGGCCTGACACATATCAATCAGGCAATGGAATTCTCGGGAGTTCGGATGCTGCGGTATCCGATCTTCCCACCGATGATCTCTCCATCTGACATTTCAATAGGTATGTACATATAGTCCGTGAGTACCACTTAGTCATATCTTGAAATTAAATTGTAGTTTTGTCGTTGTTAAGCAGAACCGTTTCAAACTAAAGCACTAATGTACGATAATAATAAATATGTTTAAAGTTATAAACAGAGATAATTCAAATAAAGATTAAACCCACGTTTTACAATAATAATTTTATGTATTATTGTATATTTATGTATTATTACCAGTATTTCTTTTTTTATTAACAAGTCAGTAAAGATAATGTGGGGTAACGCTATAAGGAAAAACGTAAAGAAAATCTAATATATTGTTCATATATATTTATTAAATATATATTTTATATATTTTTATTAAAGCATTTTTGAAATAAACACATAATCATCTTTAAATTAAAACAACAAAACTGAAATCACAAGAATAAAACATTTAAATAAACATCTTTTTATTGACTATAACTAAATTTTTTTTATCTTACCCTGCATGCGGAGTAAGATAAGACTGTTTTGAGGATAAGATAAAATATATGTTGTTATTAATATATTTTATAAGAAACACTAGATACATACGTGCGAAATTATAAATTTTTATATGTAATCGAATGTAAAAAAATTTTATTTTTTGTTTTAGTAGAAATATCAACTCACCAGAAGTCCTTTTTCATTCATTTATTTAGTATCTCATCCTTTCTTCTAATATATATATGTTATGGTCAAAGCCCGAAGTACGAGCGGTCCTAGAATTGACTGATTGCGGAACAACCAAGCGTCTTACTCAAAGCCTAAAATAGTTTTTCTAGCGTACTTTTCAATATATGCTACTATCGCAGTGACGTATTAGAGATTAGGTTGAGTTAAGTTTTTACGGAGAGAGGATGCAAGGGGGGAAGCTCTGGCTCCGCCTTTCCTTCGCCCACACGTGTACAATAGTATATAAACGAAATATTTTATATGTCTTAAATACCTATTCGGGCTTTGACCAAGACGCTTGGTTGTGCCGCACATTGATCAATCCTAGAAACGCCCATGTTTTGGACTTTGATTATAACACACACATACACACATATATGTATATATCACATAACATATTATATCACTAAACTAATAGGTATATCATTATTTCTTCTCTGCTTTCTTCTCTGCATGTACACTATTCGCCTGTATTTGTTTTTTTTTATTCTAATCATTTTATAAAATATGTATCTGCAACAAAGACAAGATTCAGTGGGTAATCTTGCTCTACTCACCAAATTCCATCTTGCCCCAGTACATACTTCATACTTCACATATTTCTTAAAAAACTTTAATCGTTTCTTGATAAAAACTGTAAATATATGAAACAGTAACTAATAAACTTAAATTAACTTATCGTTTTTGGTCAAGAATATACATACGCATAAACTAACATTATTACAAACTTCTCTATAATTACATCGTTTTTGAGAAAATTCATAAATAACTCGCGACATTGTATCGTTTCTAATATTGATATTTTCAGACTGAGACACTTTTTACCGCACACTCTGATATGTTTACGTACATATTGTAGTATTTATGGTTTTGTTGTGTAAACAATGTTTTCCCGCTTTACCTCGCTAGCCCGTCTTCTTCTCCTATGTATTAAAAAAAAATATATATTGATACAATTTCTCTTATACAATTTTAAATGTGTCAGAACAATTTTCATGTGAGATACGTACGACAAAGAACGAGAAAAATTTGTCGCATCATCGAAATCTCTGTGCGTAGAGTTGGTACTTCTGTTTACTCGATCAATCTTTTTTGTACAAATTCAAATTCGTTTTGCAACTGGCGAGGTACACTGAGAGAGAGAGAGAGAGAGAGAGAGAGAGAGAGAGAGAGAGAGAGAAAGTCGTATCTCTTTTCCGGAGATAAATTGCAAATTTAAAGTTTCATACGACTTTTATGCCGTCGCGACAAGAGACATCCTATTTCCGGATCTGGGAAGATTCTTAGCAGCGAATAAAGAAAGAAGGAATAAACTTCGCGATCTATTCTATGTCTAATGTGAAAAAGCTTTGCACAGTCGGCATCTATTTGTGAAAGATACAGGAAGTAGTCGCTTTCTTTTCTCCAAACTTTAGATATTACAGCGTGTAATAAGAAATATTCTTTCACTCTTTCTCTTTCTCTCTCTCTCTCTCTCTCTCTCATTGTTTTTTTCTTTCATTTTTTTTCATTTTATCTGTTTTTCGGCGACTTTAATAGTTTATCACGGAACTGAAAAAATGCTAAATTACTTAGCATTTTTAATAAAATCTAAAAGGAAAAACACAAAATATCACAGTGAGCGAGCAAAAAGGTAATCGTTACGTGCGATAAGAATCATGCAATGGAAAGCGATTTTGAGGATGCCTTTTGTGTGACTATAGAACGCGTTTATACGTAAACATTCTTGAACGCTCTCTTCGTATGTTTCATCGGAAACACACTGCCATCGCTATCAGATAAAAATGTCAGACAGATTCGAGCAGACAGCCGATTATCTCGCGCACATTTTATATACCCTTCGTGAAACTTGAAGAGCATCGCGCGTGAGATTTGTCGCCAGAGTCTCAGACTTTTACCAACATCAACAAAACGCGCCGTGTTATACGTCGGAAAATAGAGAAATTGATGGATTTGACAACAAGCAAAGGTCCTGGAATTGAATACAAATCAAGAAAAAAGAGCTAGAGATTGTAGCTAGTTTCTAGGTGATTTGTAACTGTTTCATTCTCGAAGAGAACTTTGCGCTCGATAAATCAAACACTCACGATTTACAGTACATTCTTCGGCAAGATTATTTATTTTCCAAAATATTGTATCAGTATAACAGATAATCTTTGCGTTTCTAATATTAATTAAGATTTTTTTCTATTCTGTAAATTATGCTTTTATGAACATTAAATCTATAATTGATATGTGTATATACATATATATGTGTGTGTGTGTTAGAGAGAGAGAGAGAGAAAGAGAGACAGAGAGAGAGACAGACAGAGAGATAGAGAGACAGAGAGAGAGAATTAAAACAGCGCAGTTTTCTGATTTGTGTTCTTTTGAATTCCTGGAATGTACCGTAGAATTATGAATGAATAACCGGATACAGACAAATACTTTTTGACAGCCGCCAGTGATAGAAGTGAAACATTACTTCGAGTTAGAGTGTGACTTTTAAATCTGTGGAACAAACGCAATTCCAAGCAAAACAAAATCGGCAAATTTCATGATTTTAAATTGTTCTTTACAGTTTCTCTTTTTTTGAAAAAAAGCAACACTCGGAATAGTCAGAGTAAATTTTGATTTTGTTATATCACGTTTACGAGTTTGTGAACGTTGCACGACAACAAAAGAGCGTAAAGACTTAGCGTGAGTGAAAAATTGAAAGAATGCGCATTGAAATCGAATCTCTTTGAGCAATGTTATCGCGCGAAATCAATTACAAAACAGTGCATAACTAGACGCCATGTACTACATCAAAAGAACATAGGGTAAACCGACCAGTAAATGACCGAATTGTTGAATCTATGTACGTTTAGGGATAATCCCTAAACGTGAGTAAATTTACTTATAACAATAAAACAACTGATAAAATTACATTTATAATTAATGTTTTTTTAGATATTTATAAAAGTAATTACTTTTTTGTAGTGTAAGTAATTATAAATTAATTATAAAGCGCAACAAGCATAAAAACCCAGTAAATGATCGCACACATCCATACTTATT
>QVOA01023889.1:0-11353 GCA_014825685.1 Pseudomyrmex cubaensis
GTTACCTACTACGCGATTCATCGGCTTAGATGACTCGGGACAAATCTTCAAAAGCGTAAATTCGCTTTAAGACTGAGACTTGAGGCGAACAAAAGCCGGGAAGAAACGGCGCGGATTGAATTAGATGTCGTCGCAATGCTGGAAATTGCATTTTCGAGCGCGAGGAGAGGAGGCGAAGATCTTTTCTCTTCAGAATAGAAGAGGAAGTGAATGAGAAAGAGAGTGAGTGTGATGAAGAGAGATTCTGTGTGCATCCATTCCCTCTTCTCTAGTCATTATGCCACCTTTTCATTGCGGGTGACAGAGCCCGCCCGATCGAGACAAGAAAGCGAGAGATGCGGAATTTGTTATGTCTGCGGATTTAATGACATTAATATTTGGCTGGCAATGGCGGGAGAGATACATGGGACAACGGGAGGGTGTTCCGAGCTAACGACAATTGTCGAGATGGTGAATGCTTCCTCTTCCGAGAGAGAGGACAGCATTTGCTCGTTACGAGCGACGTTCATGTTGACACAATCAAGCACATTTAGAGCTTCATTTCTCTTCCCGTGTCGCGCGACTTTTCGACAAAAAAAAAAAAATAAAAAAATAAAAAAATAAAAATTGCAAACAGATCGTGGCATATAAAACATGTTTGCGAGAGAACGATTTAATTCTCCGTTGATTACAAGCACTAAACTATTTTCATGATTACATGTTGTTTTCTTTCGGATTTGTCGAGTTTTCTTTGTCGCTGAAAATTAATAAATTGGATGCGGGACGGCGGGAGCTGATTGGACAATGAATAGAGCTTAAGAACCGTGCTAGCAGCTCGTTTCCAAGAGGCAGGAAGAAGAACGGCTAGGTGATTTTATCGAAAATTCCGTGAGCCAGATCCGCGCTTGAAATTCTAATGGACGAGCGCGCGGGAAGGAAGTAAGATCTACATAGAATTGGTCGTAATACGATGGGGAAAGGTAAATATGTACGGTTTGCGCGCAGGTGAAAGCCACCGGCGACGACGCTTCCGACAAAAAAAAAAAAAAAAAAAAAAAAAAAAAAAAAAAAAAAAAAAAAAAAAAAAAAAAAAAAAACACGGACTACGGCTTGAAATAGGAATGAGAAGAGCAATTTAATCCGACCGGCTTTTGTTGCTGAAATAAACAAATAGACAAAGGCAGCTTTAAGCTGTATATACAGATATTTCGGATTATACCGTGCACCTTCTTTTGTCCACGGATTTCTTCCGCCAAATTTAGAAAATCGGCTTTGTAAGAATTTTCTCTGACTTTGTGTATTTTCTGCTGAATTTGGTAAATATTCACACATAAGGTCAACCCCTTGAAAAATCAATGAACTTGACATATATTGTTAAGGACATATCTCTGAGTAACAATCAAAAGTTTTTTGGTTAACGAGCCGTCGCTCGTTATTTGTTAAACAGTTAAAAAAAATATGACTCCACAAACAAATGGTAAATACCAAAGTTTTGTTAATTGACACATTATAAATATTATTCAGTATTTTCTAATACGTTACTGAAAGGACATTTCTGACATAATAATGGACAATTTGTCAATGCGTTTATGGTGTGCGGTAATGAAACAATGTATAAAATAATATACAGAACGTTCGATAATAATGAAACAACATTCGTATGCACATCGATTATATACAAATCGAGAAACTGTAAGTAAGGTTTGGCGAAAGTTAAAAACCTCGTGTGAAAACTTACAAAACTCCACGCTTCGCGTGAAAAGTGTTTGCGCGGAGGCAGTGCGTTACCCTACGCAGGAACTCCACTACCAAGAAAACTAGACACTAGGTTTGAACCTCGCTTTGCGTGAAAAGTTGTAAACCCATGTGGAACGTCGCTTCGCGTAGCAAGTGTATGCGTGGAGGCAGTGTGTTTCCGCACCTTTTGCGAATCTCTCGTTCCACGCGAAGCAAGGTTCCACATGGATTTATAACTTCCCACGAAAACGTTCAATCCAAACCTATGTGTCTGTTTTTGGTAGTGAAGCTGCTCCCGTAACAGGAGACACACTGCCTCCACGCATATACTTTCTCACGAAGCGAAGTTTCACATAGGTTCGCAACTTCCCACGCAAGATTTTTAACTCTTTTGCCAAACATTATTATTATATTTTCTCGATTGTATATAATCGATGTGTATACGAATGTTGTTTTATTATTCGTCGTGTATATTATTATATTATTATTATATTATTTCATTATCAGACACTCTGTATAAAAAAATATGTAATATTGTAAAATATGTGTAATATTATAAATAATAAATAAGAAAAATGTTGGTTTTTAACATTTGTTTGTGTAGTCATATTTTTTATGAATAACTTTAAATAACAAACGACGGCTAAAATTTTTTGATTGATTACTTAGAGATATATCTTGACAACATACATATGTCAAAATCGTTGACTTTTGAAGATATGATCTTATGTGAATAATTATCCTAAATTTTCGTTTTTTATTTTTATATGCGCGCGTCTTTTTGTATAAATAATTATCAATATAAAATTTGTGTGTCAACAATATATTGTCGATGTAACGTCGAAATGTACAAGAGAGAACTTTTACCATCAATTTTGCGTTCTTTGAAATTTTAGTCCTGGAAATTGCCAGCTAGTTTCATCTTGGTCACTGAGAACACAATCCGGTATTCTATTTCCGGTATTATCCGGTATTCGGACAAAATTTACTGCAAAAATGGGGCTCATATGTGCGAATTTTTGGGGAAGCGCATTATCAAAACGCATCAGTTGTGCGTTTGCACGTCGCAATGCGGGTTCTTCGGCGAAGAAAAAATTGCGCGAGACCGATAATCGCGTAATTCATATCAGCGGATTTGCCGCTTTGCTTTCTTTTCTTCTCTCTCTCTCTCTTTCTGTTCTCTACAATCGTTCTCTAGGTCGCGGATTATGCGCGTTTTCCCGCTCCGCGTCAATTACGTATCCGTTGAAAGCTCTTCGGCACGTTAAGGTAAATTTTACTTAAGCACAATCGGCTGGCTTTTGTTACGTGCACACGCACATATACGTCGAGGCGTGTTACGTTTACTCCGTGTTTGCAGAGGCATGTTTACTACGCTGACAATTATTTATCGCCTTTCTCCGCTGTTAAAGCCGGCTTTTGTATGCATTCGCGGCAATATAAAATAGTTATAACGCTGCGACACTTTTGACGATTTATGTTCTCTACCGGCACGTTGCAAAAAAAAAAGATTTATCGATATTTGCAGTTAGTTTTCGCGTCAAAGAACACGATCGAGAATCGAAAAGAATTCAAACGTTCTTGGAAAAAAACAAAACTTCGCGCATTAAAAGTCCACGCGCTAGATTTTTTCTGAAACGTTTTTAAAACAGTACGTTCCCGTGAAAAAACCTTTGGAAATATTTCTTTTTTTTTTTGCACTAATTTTCTTTGAATAAAACCGTACTCAGGAACATTTTTATTCGGAACATTTTTAATAATAAAAAGTATATTCAGTATCAAGTGTTAATCCCGCAATAAAAAATTTATCTTCATGTGCGGAGACGAAGTGTGTGTTTGCGGCTAATATTCTCTTTTTTTCCGACCTCTTTGTCCGAATAAATGTTTTATTCGTATAATGCCGGGAAAAAGGAGGTTACAATGTGGACTCAATTATAAAACTTTATTTTCGCATCTCTCTTCGTCGTCTGTGTTCGAAGCCTTGCGCTTCGCCGACCGCGCGAACGTCGTTTTAATCCGTTCTCCACAATCACGCGCAATCATCGAATCCCTTTGGACGAATCCGAGCGTCGACCGAGCCGACGCGCGGCAGTCTGTGCTACAAAATTAAACGACGCCCGTCGAATCGCGTTTAGACCGCGACCGGCCGGCTCACCTATATTTTATTGACGTTGCATTTGGACGGCGGGATTGCGTAAATTCGGGCGTGCTAGGCGACCGCTGAAAACCCAATTTACACGGTTCACTCTGGACGATCATCCCGGATGAATCATCCTCCGAGTGCGTGTGCGTGTCGTGCGAACGAGTTTTCGCTTAGGTGTGTCATCGCGAACATTCGCTCTACCAAATGCAAATCCTGTTTCGCAGAAATTAATGGCGGCTTAAAAAATATAAACGCGCCCCCCGGGACGTAGGGGACCTTGTACCCTATATCGTTGGATATATGTACAAACTCGCTTTTTTTTTTGTAATAGCACAATTAAATCGCGCGTCCAGAATAAACCCGTGAATTTCAAGCGATTTAATCAGTTTAGCAGCTTTTATGCACACACACACACAAACAAGAAAGTAACTGTATTAAGAACATAATTTTTAATAATTTTATTAATACATTTATAGAAGAATTTACATTTTTTTTCATAATATTTTAATTTCAATGAGATCTAAATTTTTTTGTTCTCAGCTCTCGCTGAGATAGATTCGAAATTAAATTGTGTTGAATGAAAATTGAACAAAAATTTTCTAGTGTCCCAGCAATACGGAATAACAACTGTAATTATACAACATGTGTATTCCATATGTAATTAACAGGATTAATTCCTGTTTTCGGGATCAACATGGGGTTTAGTGGAGTAATAGATGAGAGACACGTGTCTCTATCAAACTGAACACGACGAGAGCTGAGATATTGAAAAGCATTGATTCAATTTTTGGCCAAAAAATGTGAACTGCTCTCATACCGATATGAACGATTCAATTGTAAATCACTTCACGTGGTCTATACCAATATTTTCATTTTTGTCGCAATATATGTAACGACTTTTCCGTGATAGACCGTTATATAGAAAAATTGTCAAAAACCACATATATGTCAAGTTTCATACGTTCCAAATTTGCTCGCAAAAATTTCCTGTTCGCGGCGAAAGAGGAATTCGAAGTGCAATATGCGAGCAATAAACGAATTAAAAAATTTGTCTGTCGTTCGTTTTCGACGTCGTGCAAATTGTTAATTAATTTCTAGTATTTATTTACACAGGTTGTGAAATTGAATAATTGATGCAAATCGCCAATCGGCATCAAGGCTGCCGATTTCGGCGCGAATTCGCCTCTGGCGTAACAGCGGCCGAACAAGGGAGAATATTCGTGGGATAATGCGTGATATGCAGATCGATCGTACCTTTCGTACGTGCGGTGCAGAACGTGGAATACCACGCAGGTGTATACGAATTATCGATCGTATCGAGGCCAAACCGTACGATTACCTTGATTCTTCCAGCAGCGGTATCGGAGAGCTTTAACGGCTTGCGTGATCGCCGACATTATCGGCATAATTATTATTCTCCCTCTCTCTTCCTTCATGATGCTCGGCTTGCCAACGCCTAATCGATCCGCGTTAGCACAAGGCAGCCATATATCGCGTCGCTTAAATAAGCGCAATTAGAACTTCACTCGCGCGTATTGAAAAAAAAAAAAAAAATTGAGCAGGTACAAGCTGACAAGTAGTTCAGCCAAAGCGTTGTACCGACACAACGAGTTAGGTGCGCGCGGCTTGATACGTTAAAACATCTTTCCTGTTATCGCACGAACAGAGCACGAGCGAAAAAGAACTCAAGATCCGCGCGAGCAATATATGCAATCAAAGTTAATTAACCAAGACGATGGACGCAATTGGACGTAAAACTATGAGTTACGAGAGAGAAAGAGAGAGAGTGACGGAATAGGAAGAGAACGTGCCGTCACGCGATAAATGCTGGCGAGCTCCGCGCGCAGTTATTATTAACCGCACAGTTATCGACTCTAAAGTCTACAAGTTTCCGAGATCTTGTTTTTGCGCTTGTGCTTTTTGCCATTAATTGGCTGTACGCTTCTCTTCTTGTGTCGGTTTTTTTTTTCTTTTCACAAACGATAAACGTTACACTCGCCGTGGATATATTTTTCATCATTACTTACATTTCCTCCTATTTAATACGAGATCATGAAACTGAACATTTTTACACGTGTGTATTCATTAAAATATTTTTTCCAACGTTATGTCTTTTCGCTTGCACTGTTAAAGCCCGTCCGCGTATATACAAATTATTACGCGCGATAAATTTATACTTGTACCTTTCTAGATCAAAGAAATAACTTCCCTTCAACTGTTCGTTTGAGCGAACGTCGGCAATTCTTTACGTATAAATAACTGTAAACTTATAAATCTCACACAGACAGTTTCCGCGCGATAAAACGATGCGGTTGTAGACATAATTTTATAGTCTACAGCACATCCATCCCACTTTTGCCTTACCCTGTAGAGCGAATAAAAGCAAAGTGGCGGCACGTGGGAACACGCGAGCTTATCGTCTCCCCCTTGTGCGGGAGGCTCCGTCGCTTCCGAACCGAAATCACCTTTATCTTTCTGTTACAGGCGACGGAGGACAATATTTCCGGATTAGGCCGAGCAACAGCTCCGTGCTCGAGGGCGGCGAGGTGATAATTCCTTGCGAGGTGGGAAATCGAGCCGGCTCCGTCCAATGGGTCAAAGATGGATTTGCTTATGTCATACAGTCAAGTAAGTTCAATAAGTTCGTACTGTTACAAAGTATGAATCATATACTTCATGTATTATATAATATTGAAATGTTCCAAAAAAAAGTTTTTTTTCGCACGAAGCTGCATTTGCGACATGTAACGCTGCATTGTTTTTAAAAAAAGCAACGGTGCTAAAGAGATTTGCATTTATGAGAGTGGTGCTACACAGACAGTTCGCACTTGCGGTGCAACAGCTGCGCGCAGGTCGCGAGAGAAACTTTTGGAACAACTTAATTATAATATACATATTTTTTCCCTAGATATGTTCTTGACAATCGAGTTGAAGGTTCGATTGTTTGCTCGGCGAAAAAAATGTTGAAAGAAATAAGAAAACTCAAAAGCATAACAAATATACTTGTTATGTTCTTCAAAAAGAAAAAAAAAACAATCTTTAAACAAAAATTCTACTACGTAGTATATACATAAATAAAGATACAAATATCCATTCATCTAAGTATGTGTGTCGTGCAATTTTATCGTTTAATTTAAAATTGCATTTAATAGCGTTGCAAAATAATACGACACACATAAAGTACATGTTTGTTATTGCAGAAGTAAATTATTTATGTTAAACTTGGCAAAGACAGATAGATAATTTGGTATTTGTGCAATTAGCGCCTCCGGAAAACCGCACTTTGCGGTCTAAATCCGCCAATTAAAACCGTTCGCAACAAGAGCTGTACTTGCGTTTTCAATGGGAAATTGCGTTTTGGTTTTATCTGAAATTGCTTTACACGGGAAATTTTGGGAAAACATATTAACGTACTAATCAGA
This sequence comes from Pseudomyrmex cubaensis, assembly GCA_014825685.1. Classification (NCBI taxonomy): domain Eukaryota; kingdom Metazoa; phylum Arthropoda; class Insecta; order Hymenoptera; family Formicidae; genus Pseudomyrmex; species Pseudomyrmex cubaensis. Next base: position 7,282 of record QVOA01023889.1, read on the forward strand.
AATCGTCTGTGCGCGCTCTACACTGGTCTACCTGATCCTAGGATTTGCATTACATTTACGTACATACGTTGCGCAAATATTGAACAAAAAAACAACAAAAAGTTTTCTTGTTACGCTTTGCGTTACATTTTTACAAATATGACTTCTTAACGCGCGCGTAAGAATAAATTTTCACATATACATATTTTCTAAATTCAGTGTTAAAAAAAAAAAAATTCGACATCTATTAATAATATCAAACTGTTGAAAGTCTTGAAATTTGCCGGCTTTTCTCTTTTAAATATTTCTAAGTGCGCGTGTATAAAATAACTTTTACGATCGCTCTTAAAGAACCGTAGCACAGCATGGATTTATTATTTAAACCGAGTCCGTAAAAAGCTAAGTCAGAGTCGACTATCGACAGCGAGCGGTTAATTACTCAGCGGCCTCATCGACTTCCGGCCGTCATATAATCGTATCGTTTCGCCGAGAGTGCTGCGCATACCGGCCGAATAAGCGCGTGTAATAAACGAAGCTAAAATTAAAGCCGAGACATTAGCTGCGTATCCGCTCGTAAATTACGACGCTTCTTAGCTGCGGGGTGAAAAAAAAAAAAAAAACGTTAACCGACCAGTTGATATTCCCGCTCGCGTAAAGCGAGCGTGTAGCGTAATCACGCTTGGGAGAGATGCGTTATATAAATCTCGGATCGATGTTCACAGACGGTGAAATCGTGGGACATCCCAGGCTGAGGTTGCTCGGCGATTCCAACGCCGGCATTTTCAACCTGAAGATCACGGACGCGTCTCTCACCGACGACGGCGAGTACGAGTGCCAGGTCGGACGCTTTATGCGGATCAAGCCAATTCGGGCCAGCTCTCACTTGATCGTCACCTGTGAGTAGAACTTTGAACTAGAACCTAACCAATTTATTGTTCGAAAATAAACAAATGAATAAGAAATGTTTGAACCAAAGAGACGGTTATATCTCACTAGAATATCTCAACAGTATCGTAAAAAGCCAAAAATAAATGAGGTCAACTGTTGTAAAGCAAGTATCATAAAAAATTTTTGAGCGCACCACTGATGACGTTTTTTTTTTCGGCAATCGGACAAAATTTCGGCTGTATAAGATATGCAACAAAAATTTGCTTACTGCTATTTGGGGAACGATCGAGTTCGCTTGGCCCCGCGGGCGACGTGGGTGTTGTATAGTTAAAATGCAAAGCGTGCCGTAACTCGAATTACAAACTCGCGATCTCGAAACCGCGTTTAAAGTTAATTTACGCAATTGTATACGAGCGTAACATTGTGTCGCGCGTTTGTTGCCGCCCGAAAGCGCGCGACTTTCGGGATTTTGAGACTGTAGCGGGAACGGGTTTATATACGCCAGACGACATTCGCTGACCTGGGACGGCGCGCGTTTCTACACCATCGAATACTACGACGTCTTTCTCTCTTTCTCGCTTTCGCTCTCTCGTCCGTAAATTATGCAGAAGTTATTAAGCGCGACAATATGCATTGCGCCCCGACCTGAGTCTCGCGCGCAAACTAGTACGGAACGAAGCTAGTTTTCGCACGCGCGCGACCTTTCCGGCGCGAACGTGGGTCGCTTTTGAGGTACGACGGTTTTAATGTCGAGGGGAAGGAGAGCCGCGCGCGAAATCGCGACCTCTTTGTCGGGGCCATTCATCGACCGTCGCCATTCTTCTTTCTCTTCGCGCGCTTCGTCGTATATTCGGAGCAATTGCATTGCAGCCGACTCTGTGGTGGCGTTGCGATTCGCGCGCTTCGCGAAACGTCGACCGGAATGCGCGCGCGAGTAACATGGCAAAGCTAATTCCGAGGCAGCTTCCGGCGCGCCGACGGTTCCGGTGACAAACGTTCGTTGAAAAACGGATTTTTCCTCAATCCTTTTGTAAACCGAGAACTTGAGCGAATTCGCGCGTTGACCGGCTCTCGCAAAACTTTCTTCGAGACAACATTTTTTCTCTGGTTTTATTTTTTAAACAACATTGTATGTGTCAGTTTATCTTTCATTGAAAACTTTGTACAACTGTTTTTATTGTCAGTGATTATTTTTTTTAAGAACAATACGTGAATTTTTTATATGTTTTTAATAAGCTGCAATTAATTTTAATCTTGCATATAGATCTCATCAGCTCCGTATAAATTATACATTTACGGAATTACCATAACGTAGACGCTCGCCCAAGTCAATATGACTTATCTACTTAATGCCTCAGTGATTTGGTGAGCGAGTTGAGAAGCTTTCTGAGACGTGACCTACTTTACGAAAAATAGCATAGTAAAACAAGGAAAAAAATTTTTATTTTATTAGTTTTGCAATTGTATTCTCTCATTTTTCTTCCACAAGTAGAAAGTTTTACATAAAATCGAGTCATATAATATCTGCTCTATATATAATATATATGATATATTACAACAATATATATAATACGGCTGTTATTAATTAAGCAGTATTAAACAAGTTATTAAAGTTTAATTCTTTACATCGCGTTAATAACTTCAACTTGAAATACTTTTTATCCGAAGTTTAAACATACGAACATATATTATATAAGCGGGGCACGGCTTTAGAATGATATTAGCCATGATGTGCAAACTCTCGTCCCTTTCTCGAGAGGACGAGCCGGCGGAGAATATTTGCACCTGCGCCAGGGCTTTTAATAAAACGCGGACGCGCATTACTAAAGTCGTCATATATCCGTCAAATCAATCTTCCACCGTTGCGCTCACATACATCCGCGTTCATTACGCTCGCGGATACATACATGGTGCGACGTTAAAAACACGCGACGGAACGATAATTCGGCTGCGGAGTCAAATAGATCATCGGCAAAAATCGCAAATCTCGAGTAATCGTTAACAAGACCGTCGAAACGGTCGGTAAATCTCGCGTCCGATCGCGCCTGTATTTTGTAAACACACCGTCAACACGCGCGTGTCCGTTTTTCACATACGATCGCACCGCGCGCGCGCGCGTGCAATCTGCGTCGTTAATTACGCGCGTAACGATATTTTCCCGATCCCGCACCGGTAAACGGATATAATTGTATTTTGCTTTACTCTACCGGAGTACTGCTCGCGTCGTCGTCATATTTTCACTGCCTTAATAATTCAAATCGATTTCCCGCTTGTTTCCGCGTCCGTCGTTCCCGACATTTTGCCATTATCGCCAAATAGCCAAGTTATACTGTCACGGGACAAAAACTTACGGGACGGTAACGAGTTCGAGGAAATAATTGCTGGAAAAAGAGGTCCTTAATATGTCCGCGCGCGCAGCGAACTCGCGAAAATGAGATGCATTTATAACGCTCTGACTTGACACAGCGCACGTCTAATATGTCCGTTAGATTTATACTCGATTTTAGAATTTATTCGCGCAAAAGGAAATTTGCATAACAATAAATCGTTTCAGTCGATATTTATTGGGAAAAATCTTTGAGAATTTTATAACATAAGAATGAGGATCTTTTGCTTGACAAATTATTCATCAAACAACATTCGTACGTCAGTCTAATTCAACGAGTTTCTATTTTCACCAAAAAAAAAAAAACATTCTCGTGAAACGAACGTGTCTCCAAAAACATATTTAAAAAATTAAGATAAAGAAGTTGACACGTTAAAATTTTAGTTTGAAGATAACCGCTATCAATTTGAACTTGCGCTTTTATTAATTGGAACGAGGCGCGTAACATGTTTTTCTACTTTGGAAGCGGCAATATGCAAGCGAGACGAATAAACGCTATATTCGCGTTGCATGTCATAACCATTTAAAACTCGCTGCTTTCCAGCAGCGGCGCATATGGAAGTGTTCCCATGTACATGATTATTTTGCGAAAGAGACTATTGGGACACACGTAATGCGACACCGCATACACATTGTACCCGTTCTTAAATGAAACAACGCGCTAAAACCGCGTTCGCGTGTTATTTAAGATGAAAGCGAATTTCCCGTTTACGCGTCTTGGAGACATTCTCCATCGTGTTACTTTCTTCGATAGTTTCAGTTTACTCGAAATTGCGCCGGTTGTGATAACAACGTTAAATAAAATAAATAAATAAAAAT
>QVOA01023890.1:0-10429 GCA_014825685.1 Pseudomyrmex cubaensis
TACAGAAAAAGCAAAGAAAATTTCATCAGTAGTCCAAACACAACTATATATTCTTCCTTTCTTCTATCGCAGAACAACGTATCAAATGTAGATGAGGCGTCAACTTTTTTCACTTCAGTGATGACATTAGCGGCAATATAAAATAACATTTTTCTAAAGATGGTGAGAGAGTGAGCATCTTAATATATATATTTGTATCGAAGCAGTTTAAAATTAAGATAAAAATACGAACATTTTTAATTCTTGTATTTTAATTCTGAGTTTTAGTATGTAAATAAAGGTGCCTATGATGCGATTATCACCTAATATGAGATAGCGAGTTATTTTATGTAAACGGCTACAAATTCATAAATGCGTATTTTTAACACATTACTTGTACAATAACATAAAACCTTTTATTAGTGTCGCTTATGCCGAAAACGACGTGGTGTTTGTGAGGGAATTGTCGCGTACGCGCGAAGAAAAAAAAATCATTATAACTGTAAAATATATATTTAACACTTTTACGTCATAAGTTTCACTGTCATTTCAATTTACTCATATGTACACATGCACTAATAAGTGATTTATCATATAGTTTTGCTATTTTATTGCATACTTTGTCGATATAAACTTAAACTTTCTATAATTTTATATTTTCTAATATGAGATACGCAGCCGTTCTTAATATGAGATACTTTGTATTAGATACTGTCAAGTTCTTTATTTTGTCAAGTTCTGTACTTAATATATTAGTAAGTTTTTAGTAATCATATTTTCAAATGGAGGCAAAGAAGAGGCAATTGTGGTCTCACAATCACTTAGAGGCTAATAAAGCAGTAAGAAGCTGAGAAATGATATAATCAAAAGCATCTAAATAATTCAATGTCCCAAAGCGTACTATTAAGCGATATGTTGAGAATGACGATAGTCCTGTTATTGATAAGATTTCTATAGAAAAGAAACTTCTTGTGACCTCTCATATTAGGAACCCTTTTTTTTTAATCAACAAAAGCGTCACTTTTGACAAAAAAATTCACATAAAAGAAAGTTTTATCGACTGCTGACTTTTGGCGATAAAACTTGAATATATTTCCTATAAGTCTGACATAAAACTAAAGGTTAAAATTACATATTTAATAAATTACAAGCCTTCAAAAAAAGGTATCGCATAATAGGCACCTTTACCTTATAGTTACATATGTCGAGTTATTTTAATGCTTTCTACTGCTGACTCAATGAGATTCCAAATATATATAGTCTGTTCCTGCTAAAATAATTCTACAAAATGCTTTTTGTAAATATCTTATTAAGACTAAATAGTTTATTAATTGATAATTATTTTTGATAAGTACAGTAATATGAAGTTTTGGAAAGAGCGTTTTATATCACGCAAATATATTTGTGCTCAGCAATGAAAGAAAATTTTGATTAAAAAGAAAAATAATAGACGTTAAATATATAATATCAATTAAAGTAATTTATATTTAACGGCTATCATTTACTGCACACAAAACAATATTTTATAAAAACCTCTGATTTTAAATGTTCATTTAACGTCACATGAAATTGTACATGTCTAATAAATATGTAATAAATATATTATGTCTGCGTGAGTATATTGACAGTGACAGTTATTGACACATTAATAAAATTGATGCTATAATAATTTAAAAAACACAGACGCATATCATCTGACTATTAAAACCACAGCAAGCTAGATTGATTGATGCATCTGGCGCTCTATAAGAAACGGATGTGTTGCGCGCTTAGCATCAAAAATAGTTGAGCATTCGAATATGTAGGTCGAAAATGTGAAGTGTTTGAAATTCAAGTGTAACAAAGATACAAGAATCAAAATAGTTTTATTATCATTTGGACACTTAATATTATAAACAATCGTTTTCTCTCTTAACAATAACATAGTAAGGGTCTGTTAAAAAGACATTTCGCCAGTGTTACCAAAATGTCGATGAAGATTGAAGAACACAGCCTAAAAAAGAAATAAAGTTTGTGTCTGTAAGACACGCAAGTATGCATTAATTATTTTTTAAAACACCAATTATGATGTTTTTTTAGGACATTATGCTTAAGACAATTGTGGTGGTATTTTTCAGATAAAATTTGACAAACAATTCTAAATCACCGAGAATATGATCACCAAAACACTATTGAACAGTTATTGCCCTGATAGCGACCTGTCTGCGTTTTTGCTATCAAAAACAGAGCGCTTGAGTTTTCAACAAATTTAGATCAAAGTGAGTCAAGTATTTGCGATAACACTTTTCCATTTTTTGTGAATTAAAATAGAATGGAGACAGTAGCGTTCGTCGTACTGCAAACTTCATCTCGCTAACGTTATATTTAGCTTCGATTTTGCGCACGAGCTACACTGATCCATCAGGCCTTATAAAACACAGATATGTCTTTCTCTTCTTTCTTCTCTCCAGCAGAAATAGTTGAACACTCGATTGTGCAGTTTGAAAATATGACATGTGTTAGTGGCTTGAAATTCAAGTGTAACAAAGATACAAGACAAACAACAGTTTTTAATATTAAACACTTGATATTAAAGTGTTCCTTTTGCTTTAAACATAAAAATGTTAATGAAATCTGAAGAAAACGGTCTAAAATAAAAATATTTCATGTGTCTGTACGTCTCGCAAGTATATATTAATTATTTGATAAAACACACCAATTATGATGTTTTTTCTAGGATATTGTGCGTAATGCAAGTTTTTGATTTTTTTTAGATAATACTTAACAAACAAATTGATATCAACGAGAACATGATCAACGATACACTATTAAACACTTATTGTGAACGGATATTGTACAATATAACTGTGGAAAATGCAACGTTTCACGAAATTCAAATTAAATCGAAGGATGGGCAAGTCGATTTTCCAGAGTACAACGAAAAGTGTATAGAGTTTTTTGATTTGAGTTTTGAATTGTTTTTAAATATATATAACATCACAAACCCCTATCAATTCGAAGGAAAACTTTTTTCGTATTACATACTGATTGTTTTGTTGGGTTTGCTAGGCAACTCTCTATCGACGTGCGTGTTCTTCGGCACGAAGCTACGTTACTCTTCACCGAGCGTTTACCTGGGCGCGCTAGCGATAAGCGACAATTGTCTCTTAATAACAACATTAGCCTGGCATTACTTTGGAATAAAGATTTTTAGTACTTTCTTCGAGACATTCTGTTATTTTATATTCGATTTCTGTTCTTGCTTGAGTGCCTGGCTTGTGATAGTTTTCACTGTCGAGCGATATATTGCAATTAAGTGGCCGCTTCGTCGTAATTCGTTTTGTACTGTCGCTCGTGCAAAGATTACGGTCATCATACTGACAATAATAACGATTCTTGTAAACATTCCAGACTTAGTGTATTTAGACTCCGACTTATATGCGATTTATAAAGTTGGTCAATGTGTTATAATAATGATTATACCGCTGATTGTAATAATTATCTTCAATATTCTGATAACACACAACACTTACAAGAATTACCGCGATCGAAGAAATTTGACTGAACATTCCATCACTTCTAATGAAAATGTAAATTATGATAACTGGATGTCACAGGCTAAAATATTACTTGTTCCATTTGCGTTTATGTGCACCAATATGCCTATTTGCGTTACGAGGATACTCTTTTTTTCTCTTTACGTAAGTGTTAATATTTTATGAATTACTATTTAAATATTAATATATTTTATATTTTTATATTTATAATGTTTTATAGGCGAATGAAAATGTTATTACGCAAACCATTCTAAATATTGCATTTGTCAATAGAAGTATAATCACGTCTTTGAAAACGATAAAACTATTGACAATGATACAGCGTATCTACTTGTGGCATGTTTGTGTTGGACATATTTATTTAATAAATTTCCATATAAATTTCCTGCTTTACTGTGTCAGCGGGAAGAACTTTCGTGAGGAGCTAGTTGGCATATTTAAGAAGAGTATAAATTACCTTGAAAACTTTTATGTATATATAACCAAACATTAAAAACAATGTCGTAAGCAGTTAAGTATTTGATGAAAATTAATATCGTACATCTAATACAAGTTGTGCACTTAAATTTAAGTAAAAATTTAAGTTGTTTATATAAAATAGGATTTAAAAAAAATCAATATATCTTTTATTAACAATAAAATTTTTAATTTCAGAGAAAACTTTGTAACAACATGCGTAGCAGAAGTAAGATATTTTCTTGAATTATAATACAAAAATATTATCTTGGCAGCTTGGAAAAATAACGTAGGATTATATAAAACAGAAAAACAAAAAAGATTATGTTTTTCTCGACGGAATATTGCTGCGTATGTACAGACTACAGTATAGTATCAACCGTTCACAATTATTATCTATCGCAAAATATAATAAACGAAGATGTGGCAGCAGCTTTTTTACCTCAGTGATGACATCAGTCAATGGCAACATAAAACAATAGTTTTCTTAGTGAAAGTGCGAGCATGATGTGTATATCGCGACGCATTTTAAAAGTGAGATAAAAATACAAATATTACTATTTTATTTTTAAACTCTATTATATAGTTACATATTTCGTGTTTGATGTATTTTAATCCTTTCACTGCTGACTTAATGAAATACTAAATATACAGCCTGTATTTGGTATTTCTGAGAAACTAATTTCAAAAAGTGACTTTTGTAAATAGTTTAGTTACATTAAATAGTTTAGTTACATTAAATAGTTTATTAATGAATAATGAGTTTTAATAATTGTCGCAATATTAAGTTTTTAAAGTCGCGTTTCACGCATGCGTTTGAATATATTCGAGATCGGCAATGAAAGGGTTAAAAAGAGACATAGTAGCCGTTATATAGATTTATCAATTAACGTAATTGGTTCCACACAGAACAACATTCTGTAAAAACCTCTTAGACGTTTTTAAACTTCATAGAATTTTAGATGTTCAATAAATTTGTAATAAATATGTTATGTATAGGTGACAGTACCAGGTATCGACACATTAAAAAAATTAATATTATACAAACTTAAAAGACACAGGCGCATATCACTTGATTATAAAAAATGCAGGAAGCTAGATTGATTGATGCATCAGGTTCTCTAAAAAACAGGTGTGTCGCGCGTTCAGCAGCAGAAATAGTTGAGCATTCGAATAGGGAGATCAAAAATGTGACGTGTTTGAAAATCAAGCGTAACAAAAAGATAAAAGAATCAAAATTATTTTAATATCAAACACTAAGTATTATAACTTAATGTTTAAATTTTTTGTTTGAAGAATAAAATAACATAGTAAGAATGTATTAAAAAGAACTTTTACCAAAGTTTTGCAAAAACGTCGATGAAATCTGAAACAAACATCCTAGAAGAAGCTTGTGTCTGTACATCTCGCAAGTATGCATTAATTATTTTATAAAACACACAAATTATTATTTGTTTTCTAGGATATCGTGCATAATGCTAGTTTGTGATTTTCTTTAGATGATATTTAACAAATTAAACAATTCCAAATCAACGACAAAATGATCGACACCACATTATTGAACAGTTATTGTGAACGTGTATGGTACAATATAACTAAGAGAGAGGAGAAAAATATAACGTTTTTCGCAGTTGAAATTATATCGAATGATGAACAAATCGATTTTCCGGAGTACAACCAAACGTGTATGAGAACGTTTTTCGAATTGTTCTTGCAGATACGTAACATCACAACACAAAATAAATCATATGCTTTCGATAAAACTATTTTTCCGTATTACATACTGATTGTTTTGTTGGGCCTGCTAAGCAACTGTCTATCGATATGCGTGTTCTTCGGTACGAAGCTACGTTACTCTTCGCCGAGCGTTTACCTGGGCGCGCTAGCCATAAGCGATAATTGTTACTTAATAACACAATTTGCCCGATATTATTTAAGGTACTATATTAAGTGGTGCTGGAATTTCACTCTCTTTTTACTAAATCTCTGTGCTGGTTTGAGTGCGTGGCTCGTGATATGTTTCACTGTCGAGCGATATATCGCAATTAAGTGGCCGCTTCGTAATAAGTTGTTTTGTATTGTCGCTCGTGCAAAAATTATGATCTTTATACTAACAATAATAATGACTATTATAAACATTCCCACTGGTTTGTTTGTGAAATTCAGTTTCGACTTAGCGATTTATAAGATGTTTCAAGTTGTTATAATAATGATCATACCGCTCATTGTAGTAGTTATCTTTAATATTCTGATAACATACAACATTTACAAGAGTTACCGTGATCGAAGAAATATGATCGCAAATTCCATCACTTCTAATGAAAATCCATATTATGATAACTGGATGTCACAGGCTAAAATTTTATTTGTTCCATGTGCATTTATGTGCGTCAATTTACCTTGGTGCGTTGTGAACATAATGTTTTTTTCTCTTTTCGTACGTATTATAATATTTTATAAAATGTTGAAGTATTTACATATTAATATATTTTATATTTTTATATTTATAATGCTATATAGATGTACAAGGATGCTGATATTACTGAAGATACTATTGATGGTATTTTACGTAACATTACTACTGATGGTATTCCACGAAACATTAATATAAATAATGTTAATACAATTATTGCTATCACGTCTTTGAGCTCGATAAGACGAATGAAAAGGATACGTCAGTTCTACTTGTGGAATATGATAGCTGTAAATATATATTTAATGAATTTCAGTATAAATTTTCTGCTTTACTGTATAAGTGGGAAGAATTTTCGTGAAGAGCTACTCGGCAAATTTAAGAAGAGTGTAAATCGCCTTGATAACTTTTATACATATATAACAAAGCATTAAAAACACTGTCGTAAGTAATTACTTATTTATTGAAAATTATACATTTAATACAAGTTTTGCAAATAAATTAATAAAAACTTAAGTTTTTTATATAAAATAAAATGTAGAAAGAATCAATATATCTTTCATTAAACATAAAATTTTAATTTTAGAGAAAAAGTTGTAACAATATTTAACGTGCGTACCTGAAGTGGGATGTTTCCTTGAAAAACACTACAATACATATTATTATCTCGGCAGCTCAAGAAAATAACTAAGATTTAAAAAAGAAAAACAAAGAAAAAATATTTTGTTTATTTTGACGTAGTATAGCTGCGTATGTACGGAACGAAGTATATCAACCGTTTACAACAATTTTCTATCGCAAAACAACATAAAAAACGTAGATGTGGCAGCAGCTTTATCACTTTAGTAATAACATCAATACATAATATAACAAGTTTTTAAAGACGGTGAAAGTGTGAGCATGATGTCTCGAAGCATTTTAAAAGTGAGATGAAAATACGAGCATTTATATTTTACTTCTAAGCTCTAGTATATAGTTACATATTTCGTGTTTAATGCTATTTCACTGCTGACTTGATGAAATATGAAATACAGTGAAATCTCGTTTATCCGGAACGATCGGAGGACAAGAACGTTCGGGTTACCAAGTTTTCCGGTTAATAAAAGTCCACCAGCATCCTCCCCACTATCTTTTGTTATAATTTGGATAATAAAGGTTTCAACGTTTAATAAAGAGAGGTCTGACAGATGGGACTGGTAGGAAGTTCGTATAATAGAGGTTTGGGCCTCAGTCGTTTTGGATAAAAGAAATCCGGATAAACGACAGTCGTTCCACTGTACATACTGCTTGTCTCTAATAAAGTATTTTTAAAAATTGCTTGTTTTATTTCCATATTTTATTAAACAGATTATTAAATTACTAATTTTTTTAAAATAATTGTCGCGATATTAATTTTTTTAAGTCGCATTTACCACCGCGTTTAAATATCTTTGAGCTCGGCAATAAAAGGGCAATAAAAAGGAAAATGATAGCCGTTATATATATTTATCAATTAAGATAATTGGTACCACACACACAACAACATTAAACATTTGATACATTAACATTATCTATATATTAACATTATTCATATATTAACATTGTATGAAACCTTTTGATCTTAGATGTTCATTAGACGTTACATAAACTTTTATATGTCCAATAAATATGTAATGGCAATGTTATGTCTGCGTGAGTGTATTAACAGTACCAGTTATTGAAACATTAATGAAATTAATGCTATAAGAACTCAAACAATAGAGAAGCATATCAATTGATTATTAAAAACGCAATGTTGTAAGTAGTTATGTATTGAATTAAAATTAATAATTAATTTTATAAACTTACATCTAATATAAGATTTGCAAATAAAGTACTGAAAACTTGAATTTTACATAAAAACAATTTTTTGTTTTAGAGAAAAGTATACATAACAACGTAGGAATGGAATATTGTTCTGGAAATCAACAAAAATAGTATAATAAAATTATTTCGGCTGCTCAGAAAAATAACATAAGGATTTTACTAAAATCAAAGAAAGCAAATGAGAAAGATTGCTTTTCCCACCGGAATATTGCTGTATAGATGTACAGAAAAAAGTAAAGACAATATTATCAGCCGTCCAAACACACCTATTATTTCTATCTTTTATCACAGAACAACGTATCAAACGTAAATGAGACATCAGTTTTTTCACTTCAGTAATAACATCAGTGGCAATATAAAGGCAACGTTTTTCTAAAGACGAGTGAGAAAGTGAGCATCATTATACACGTATGTATCGAAGCAGTTTAAAAGTAAGATGAGAATACGGACATTTTTAATTCTTATATTTTAATTCTAAATTATCACGAGCTAACTAATACATTATTTTAATTCTAAGTTTTAGTATAGTTACTTATCGTGTTTGATGATATTTTAATTTTTTCTGCTGCCTGTCTTTTACTTTTCACTGTTGAAATGTGGAGCATCCTTATATTTAATTAGACTTTTATAGAGAATAATTATAGAGATATATATTAAGTTTTTAAAGTAACACGCTTTTACACCGCATCCGAATGTATTCGTCCTAAGCAATGAAAGGGTTAAAGAGAAACATGATAGCTGTTATATATATTTATCAATTAAGGTAATTGGTATCACACAGAACAACATTCTATAAAAAGATCTGATCTTAGATGTTCATTAGACGTCACATGAAAATTTAAATGTCTAATAGATGTGTAATGAATATGTCTGCGTGGGTGTATTGACAGTACCAGTTATTGACACATTAATAAAATTAATGCTATAATAATTTAACAAACAGAGAAGCATATCAATTGATTATTAAAAACGCAACTAGATTGATAGATGCATCAGGCGCTCTATAAAAAACGGATGTGTCGCGCGTTTAATAGCAGAAGTAGTTCAGCATTCGAATATGTAGATCAAAAATGTGACATGTGTTAGTGGTTAAAAAGTCAAGTGTAACAAAAATACGAAAAATCAAAATAGTTTTTTTTTTTATCAAACTCTTAATATTGTACATTACCGTTTTTTCTGTAAAAAATAAAATAACAGTAAGAGTGTATTAAAAACACATTTCGCCAAAGTGTTGCCAAAACGTCGATAAAATCTGAAGAAAACAGCCGAAAAGAAATATAGCTTGTATCTTTACGTCTCGCAAGTATGCATTAATTATTTTATAAACCATCACTTATGATGTGTTTTAGAACATGTGCTTAAGGTAATTGTGTTGTTTTTTGTTTTTTTTTTTAGATGGCATTTGAGAAAAAATTCCAAATCACCGCGAATATGATCGACAAAACACTATTGGACAGTTATTGTGAATGGGTATGGTACAATGTAACTGGAAATTACTATTTTAACAAACCTGAAGTTATATTGCCTAATGGTGCTTCGGACGATGATAATGCGTTGTACCATCAAATGTACGATATCCCGGAGTACAATGAAATGTGTTTGAAGAAGTTTGAGAATTTAATCATATCGAAGTTTTATTACATAACAAAATATAACAGTGTCCGGAAAAGTCTGTTTCCGTATTACATATTGATTGTTTCGTTAGGCCTGTTAGGCAACTGTCTATCGACGTGCGTTATCTTCGGCACGAAGCTACGTTACTCTTTACCTAGCGTTTACTTTGGCGTGCTAGCGCTCAGCGATAATTGTTACTTAATAACAATGTTAGCGCTACGTCATTTGAACCTGAATACTTCGATCTTTCAAAAAGTCTTTGGTTTTTTAATGATGTTCTGTTCTTGTATGAGCCCTTGGATTGTGGTAATCTTCACTGTCGACCGATTTATCGCAATTAAGTGGCCGCTTCGTCGTATGTCGTTTTGTACTGTCGCTCGTGCAAAGATTGTGATCATCATATTAACGATAATAATGTTTCTTGTAAACATTCCCATACTTGCGTTCTATGAGATAAGATTCGACTCCGCGATTTATAGGATTTGTCGAAATGTTATATTCATTATCATACCGGTGCTTGTGATAACGATTTCTAATATTCTGATACTATACAACATTTCCAAGAGTTACCGTAATAGAAGAAATT
>QVOA01023891.1:0-23936 GCA_014825685.1 Pseudomyrmex cubaensis
ATATTATACACATTATAATCTGATAATTGATGTTATAGTATCAAGTTGCTCTTGAAACCCTGATGAAGTGAGCTGAAATGTTCACCAAATGTCAGTATAAAAATGACACTAACGCGGCTCACACCTGAAAAACTTCTTCAAATGTTAATACAACACTGCGAAAGCATCAAATATCAAATCCGTAAATACCTTTTCTGAGCTGCAATATGAAGAGGAGTTATATTGTCATTGTCTGTGGCATTAACGTTAGCTCCACAATTTAAAAGTAATTCAGTAATTTCAGTTTTCATATTTTCAGTCGCAGTGTGAAGCGGAGTTCTTCTATATTGATCTTTAGCATCAATGTTAACACCTCTGTCTAGAAGCATCTTAACAATGTTTTTTTCAACAGCAAAACACTGTGGTGTGTATTTATCATAATTGACCCTAAATGTAGAGATACACAAAATTAACATAAATTCTATTGTTTAAAAAATGTTCAACAATCTGTGAATACCTTCTTTTAGCTGCAATACCAAAAACAGTTATATAGTCTCTGTTATTAACGTTAGCTCCACAATTTAGAAGTAATTCAATAATTTCTATTTTCTCCTTTTTAATCGCAGTGTGAAGCGGAGTTTCGCCATACTCATTTGTAGCATTAATGTCAGCACCTCTATCTAAAAGCATCTTAGCAATTTCTATGTTACCATTTATAGCAGCAAAATGAAGTGGAGTATTAGAAAAGTTGTTTTTAAAGGCTTTGCTGTTAACTTTAAAACCATTTGTTAAAAGTAGTTTAGTCATTGCTGTACGGTTCTCCTGAGTAGCATCACGAAGTAAATCATATCCTTCTGACCATGCTTGTGAATAAGATAGTCCAAACACATTAATTAACTCAGTTGCTTCTTCTAGATATCCTGCACGAACTGCATGAATTAAACTGTAGCTTATATCACAATTCATGGTAGAAGTATATATATATGTAGTATGTTTAGTTCACGTTTGCCTTCTTTTTGAAATTTCCCTTAGGTTCTGTTGTTCCTCTGCTTAAGTTTTAAATTTGATTTTCCTATAAATATTTATATATATTATCTAAACAAATAATAACTTTTAAGGCTTGTTGAAATTAAACTAAGAAATATATAAGGCCTTACGAGCCATTTCCAGGATGTTGAGCGGAAACTGTACGTGTATATATATATATATATATACACATACATATATATATATATGTATGTATGTATGTATACACATATGTATATATACATACAACAACATCCTGGGAACGGCTCGTAAGGCCTTATATATTTCTTAGTTATGTATATTATAATATATATTAAAAAGTATATTATGTATAATAGTTATATATTATATACTATATACATTTTATTATATACTTTCTATTCTAATGAGTAAATAATTAACTTTTTAGTTTCTAACCTCTAATGAGTAAATGCACACGAACTTCTTGTTTGTTGTCTTATTAAGGGTCGTTGTCATTGGCTGCGTTCAGCAGAACTCAGCGCTTATTGTTTCCGATTGGCCTCTTCCTGTAAAAGCGTTGGAAATATGAAAGTATATGCCAATGACAAACAACAATCGCAAAGCGCTTAGTAAACGCATATGCGTGAAACGGAATGCAGCTTCGGTATATGTAGATCGTGAACCGGAAGTGATACTACGTGTGCAAGAAAATTTAAAACATCAATAATGTAGATATTTTGAAAAAGAAGATAGTGTTAGATTCTTTATAGAAAATACAAGTATATTAAAAATATATATGAGAAGTAATGTTTTTTTATATATCTACAAATAACTATTTGAAGAAAACAATTAAAAATCTCTCCAAACAGTAGAAGATTATATGTGAAGATGGTGTTATCTGCTCATTTACCTCATCTTTATCTTTAAAAGATAAACAGATAAACTTTATTTTAACTTTTTAAAAAATTACGAAATTTATATTTACGTGAGAATAAATGAATACAAAAAATACAGGTTTTATTTGTTTCATTGTGTTTCTCATATGCGTTAGTATTATGTGATACCGTGCGACATTTGACTATTGTGGTACGGATCGCTTCCGGAGAGAAGACCGAGCAAGGAGAAGGAACATCAAGATCGGAGGTCGGACTCGTCAAGTGGTGGGAGATAGAAATTGTACAAAGATGACGGCGTTAGTTATTTCTCCGGCAATGTCACATAACAATAACGGCATAATACAAGTAGTGAATGAAAGTAATTTAAGTAAGATAGAGAGGTATGTATATTTTTGTATCTGTCTTGTAAGCGTGATTATTGAGAAGACGCTTAATCCAGAAAACTATTGATCCACTTCATAGCTTCCTCAACGACCAGGCTTACAGAGAAGCCATTGAAAATTCCTCGAGCTACAACAGCCGACTATGCCGGGAACGACGTCTTCGCATGCCTTTTCTCGACTCCCAAACAGGTACAACAATTATATCGCAATAATTTTATATGATGAAACAGTGCACTTTGCTAATATGCTCTGACATTTATTAATATTTGTGAGTTAAATTTATTATAAACAATGCATGTAAATACATTCTGTAAATGTACAGTGCTATTAGTATATAGACAAAATATACAGTAACTTTCACATCTCTTTAAAATGTAAAACATTTAATAATTATAATATAAATTAAGAAGAAATAACAGTATTAAATAATATTGTAAACTAAAAGACTTAAATATAAAAACTGCACAAAAAATGTAAAAAAATACATTATAATAAAATAATATAAATGTGTAAAATTGCAGGAGTTGCACAAAATCACTCCGCACTTTTTATGTCTTCGAGAGAAAGGTTACCAGGTTTATTGCATGGTCAAATTTACACTTATCCTAGTAAAAGATGGCGGAAAAAACGACGGCAATATTTGATGCAGTATCTACATCCAAAACGAGGACCAAGAGGTGACACAGAAGATGGAACAGAAGGTGTAGAAGCTATTACACATGTAAATGATGATAGCAAAGATTCAGTAGGTCTTAAAGGTAAATAAGAATATCAAATATAAATTTGCATCTTGTGTACCAATTTTTAAATTTAAATTATCAAATTATCCATTAAAAAATGACATTTGCTTTTAGACGAACACAGTAAAGATGCCTGGTATTATGATGAACAAGACATGTTGGACATGGATGCTTATGAAGAGCCTGATCCTGATAGTGATTATGATTATGAGGAAAGTTACAGTAGTAAACGAAAACGGAGAAAAACACGTGGTGGTGGTCATCATCCTGCACGTAGTCATCCACCTACCACAGATAGCCCAAGCGGCAAGCGAGCCAAAGTAAGCAGGTTATTTATACATATATACACACATACGATTATTAATAATAAATCTTTGATGCACAAACTATCACTAAAAATGTAACAGTATAAATATATCTTAGTACAATAATTTGTGGACAATATAAATATGTGACTAATATGGGTTTTTTTCTTGAAACAGGGTGGGGGACGTGGGCGAAAGAAAGCCAACTACGATACTACGATTGACTCTGATAAACCATTCGTTTGTGACCGTAAGTTTAATCATAGATATAATTACAAATGACCATTCTTGTTGTTAGTTTATTATAATTATCATTGTTATTACTTTCAAAACTTATTGATTTCAAATAAGTTACAAATCTAAATACAGACTACTTTTTGTTACAAAGTTTTGTTAAGTTTATCTTATATTTGTGTTTATGATGTTACATTACAAAACAAAAACTAGATTTATGATAAGATGGAAAATTGAAATAAATGTTACAGTTAAATATAAAAGTTGAAGAACAATCTTATGTCAGGTATTAGAATAATTTAAATTACGTGACAAACTATAATGTGGGAAGATGCTTTCTGATTTTTTTATAACGTAATGATTATTTAGAGAAGTATTCAAGGAACACTGGGATGCACACGGAGTTTTCTTCCAAATTTTAAATTGAAACGAAGTGAATACACACAAAAGTCTGAGTGTAAGGTGTTTATTGTGTGAGAAACATTTTTATTATTTTTGTTTGGTTTTTTCTATTTACTTCAGTATGGTATGGTTCTGAGTGCAAGGCAAAGATTAGTTATACGTCCAAACTTTTGTGCATAAAAAGTATGTTTTTTTTTCTTTAAATATTACACTCTTATAAATATTTATTTCTATATTTAATTATTTTTTTGCCTAGGGATATATATTAAAAATAAAAACAGTTTTAAAGAATTGCATTTATATATATATATTCAACTGTGTTATATATTAAAATCGAAGATTTGACACGTTGCGATCTGAATAAACTAACATTTCATAATCCAATTCTAATATTTCAGTTTTTGATTAAAGACGAAAAATTTAACACCTATACTATTCTGCCAATCGGACGCTTAAACTTTATTTACAATCATCATGACAAATTTAATTGAATCTAAAGCTGCTCATCTTTGTACTTACAAAGACAGATTTATTTACGAACGTGTCTTTCTTCGTTTACTTACATACTTATTATGCACAAATTTCTTGGAATTATACTTAGCTTAAGATACGGAGAACAGAAAAATTTAAAAAAAGAGGTGGAATAACTTTTCAAACAATCGCGACATTACCTACTCTCTTTTGAAGGAGTATAATAGTCATTACTAATTTGGTCAAACTTTCCCAGACATCAAGTCTATAAATTAACTCGAATGTGCCTGCAATCTGTTTACTTCTTGAAACCACTCCTGTTAGACTAGCAGTCGATCTAAAGACATTTGGTCTGGTTATACTAAGCTCGTGGTGAAAACGAAAATACTCCTTTTTTTCTTCTTTTCTTTTTTTTTTTTTTTAGCACGTACAAAACCATGAAAATCGTCCGTCGGACGATCGAGCTAACTGTCACCGGCCCAAATATCTTCGGACTAGTTCTACCTGCAATAATAACAGAGCAAGAATGTACTGGCTCACACTTGTAGCGAGCTCATTCTGTAGGAGTATCAAGCATCAAGCCTTGCATCGTATTAGTTTTGCTTCTTGGGCTGGAACTCCTTCACTGCTTGTCCACATTATAGACTCGTAGGTGGATAGGGATGTGTACTGGTGCGGAAGGTGTGCAAATGCCTATCCCTGAAACCCACCCGCCCTGTCAAGCTTCTTTGGTCCCGTACTGTCCTCCCTTGATCATCCGTTTAAACAAAAACAAAAAACAAAAAAAAACAAAAACAAAAAGAGAAAAGTCTGTTTTGTCATTGGACGTTGCATTGGATGTATTGCGGGAAAACAGTATTTGCACTTTTGCAGTATGCAGCGCACGGTATAAGACCAGACCTGGTCTGGTCTACCATTACGGTCATTCCCACTCTACTTCCTCCGGTGATCCTGCTAAGGAACTAAGTCCCAGTCCTGCCGAAGTTGAACCTAGGAGCGTTGCAGACACCGCTGCTTCGAACCAGCCAGGTTGGAGCCAAAATCAGCTCAGTTTTCTCACTTTCCTTTAAGCCCGCGTTCCTCACCTCAAATACAAATTGGACCCTGGTCCCAGTTTCCCATTTACCATTATCTTCAATCACATTCCATGGTCATGCAACTTATTCACCCCAACAACTCCCGACATAACCTAATATATTATATATTTTTTTAATATGTACTGCAAATGCATGCGTTGCAATAAGGTATAGTGAATTTTTTCCAATTTATGTATTTTTTGATATTTATATACGTATGTATATGTATGCGGAACATGGTATGCTTTCTCTGATGTGTTTATAATTATATTATGATTAACTAATAATGCAATATGTGTACGGACAAACAATATTTAAACCGTATATTTTTATATAAGTGATTTTAATTTTTGCATTTTATATGAGTATACGTGTATATTACATACATATTTTTTATACGTTGTTTACGTTGTTTTTATAAAAAAAATGGAGATATGTCATTTTTTGATTAATGAATGAGAAAGTGATAATTATTTTTTGTGTTTATTGTCTACTTTGCAAGTAGCATGCTTCTGCAATAACATATAAAAAAAAAGTACTTTTATTTTTATTTTTTATATAATTAGAAAGAGAAACACAAAGGAAAATACCGAGTTTTGTAGGTTGGTATTTTTTTTGGCGCGATTGTGACAGTCGTAACTCAGTAAGTATGTGTGCGTTTTTTGTTTCTTTTTTTTGTTTAACTAGTAGCTCCTTTCGTATATATACATCTTTTCGGCATGATTTATTGTTTTTTTACGAATGAGCCTAACAGAGTAAAGTATTTTTCTTTTCTTTGCTGTTTTTTGACGCTTGTAATTACTCCTAGAGCGATTTTGGCTTCGATTTTTCCTGTTAATGAATGTTGAAGGCCTCGTTGAAGCAAAATAGGTATTATCTTTCAAATTACTTGTAGTTTCGATATGTTGTTTGAAAAAAAAAGTCGTTTGTTTGTATCTTGTCTGTATTTGGAATCGAATATATATCTCATCGTTACGTATCGTAGATTTTTTGCTGCTGGTGATGGAATGTACTGATTGACATATTTGCACTTTATTTATACCAACGTATAATCGGATTTGTTTTCCTTGTTGTAACGATTTGTTAAATATTTGTGAAGTTTAGAATAATTGATTCTGTTATATATATATATATATAAACAAAACATGCGACGATCAAAGCACTGGATTTTGCGATCTCTGTTTATATGCCTACGTACATGTACGCATAAATAAACAGATATTTAAAAAAAAAAAAACGTATAACAAGTAATATTCCAATCACTGTTTGCAGTTTACGAACGTTTTTAGATTCAATGTCTTTGTGAATTTTCAAATTATCTTTAATGTCAATTAAAAATTTAACATCAATTAAAAATAAATAACTTTAAACTCTGTTAAATGTAAAATTTGCTTAGAGAGCTGAATTCAATTTTCTTGCTGTTTGTAATTTCAAAGACTCTTGATATCTCCATTTATTAACAATCATTCAATTTCTTTTGTTATCACGGAGACGTTTATATAGCCTATACGTGTCGTAAATTCGCAACGTAACTGAATCGATTATGAACAGACGTTCACAGAGAGATAAAAAAACAAAACGCGAGTCAAGTACGAGTTTATTGTCTATTATATAAAGCCAGTGTGCATGGTCATTTGCTTGTGACGGCAAAGCGCAACTGGGTATGTTGGTCGATTTGTGATCAGGTGGTACGCGTCGGGGTCGTCAGAGCGCTACTTCCTCGAGTACCTCAAGTCCGTCGCCGGCGCCCGCCGCGGTTGCGACCCCCGCCGGAGCGGCACCACAATCACAGCAGCAGTCGTCACAACAACAACAACTACCACCTACGGTGCAGACTCCTAGCGTCGCACCACTATCGCCAACCGTGCCAACGCCTAAGGAAGATCATCTTCCGGCCGCATCCTCACCCGGTGGCACTGCTGTTCCTTTGCTCTCCACCGCGGAGAACGCTGCGGTAACCACAGGAGGACCACCCACACCCGGAGGCGGATCCTCGAACTCCGGCGAAAAGAAGCCCGGCGGCAAGTCTTCCGCACAGCCGTCACCCTACTGCGACTTCTGCCTAGGTGATGCGCGCGAGAACAAGAAGACCGGTGGTTCCGAGGAGCTGATGTCGTGCAGCGACTGCGGCCGCTCAGGTAAGCCAGAGGAAAAGATCAAGCGCAAGTATACCAGAAGAGCGAATCACAATTAAGCCTCGTGTGGTTGCACAAAAAGTTTTTGCGCGAGGATTTCTCTGCACGACCACACAAAATAGCAGCAACGGGGACGATGACGATGACGAAAACGGTAAAAAAAAAAAAAAAAAGAGCTGTTCGTTTCGGCGAACAGTTCCGTTTTTTCTATGTCTCTTTGCGAGTCTACCGTGGACCCTGCGTCCTAGCATACACATAGCCAGATACAACTCAAAAACAAAAAGAAAAAGAAAAAATACAATTGGGAAGTTGTTGATCTTAAATATTAAATATGACAATTTCTCGCGACACTGAAATGACTGTATATGACTATATATATAGTGATTAATTAGCGATATAATGTTTTTTGAAACAATCGGACGCCAACGTTCGAGCGTTAGAAGAATTATTAAGTATATCCACGTGTTTTATGCCATAATTGTTTATGCTTCCATGTTTCAGCTGTTACTATCGTGAAAGATATTAAAATAAGTAATTTGTTAATTTTACAACAAGAGCAAGTGTGTGTGTGTGTGTGTGTGTGCCGCTCTTCCTTTTATCGCAGGATTTTTATCACTGTTCTCCATGTTTGTCAGACAAATGATTGTTAAAACGTGCAATCGAGATGTTTGAGAATTGTCTGTTACGTTACCAACAACACAACAGACAATTTGAGTTTGTATAATTTGAAGATCTTGCTTTTTTTTTTTTTTTTTTTTTTTTTTTGCGATATATACATATATGTATGTATATATTCTATACACACACACGCGTACCCATTAGATTTAGAAATGTTTGTTATCGGTTTTTCGCCAGACCACGTTTTATCTACATTTTAAGTCGTTGAAAAAAAACAAAAAAGAAAAAAACGAGAAGAGGAGAATAGAACTTTTTGAGTTGTATGGGGTTAATTGTCGCGTGACGCATCCCTGCTCGTCACTGCCGCTAAGGGTAATAGAAACACGCTGTTTTGCAACGGGGGGTGCAATAATTAAGGAGGGAACCATATAATTATCTGCACACAAGTTTTAGAGATCAAACGGTTACGAGCTTTACATACACTAGTCAAGATGAAGGAACACAAAACATCGTTTTGTCAATGGTGCAACTTGTCGCATCTGAGTAATAGGAATTTTCAGGAATTCCTTTACTGCGCGAATTTGCTGTGATTTATAGTAACTTTGATTAGTTCTAAGAGGTTATTATATAAATCGGCGTGGTAACACGTAATATTATTACATCGAGCACGAACCATTTATAAGAGAAAAACAAAAAAAAAAGTCTTCATCGAGAGAAGTGAGAAAAGTCAAATTTTGTCACGTATATGTATGTGTGTGTGATTAAGTAAATTAGGTTTCTTTTCTCACGAAATTTTAAACGCAAAAAATTTAAAAATTTGTTGAAATTCCTGTTGCACAGTACTACTAGAGCACATATTGAAGAAGATGTGTTTGTCTTCTGTTTGACAGTGTATCCTGATATTTACGTTATTATGTTAGAAATCAAAACAAAAAAAAAACCTTACGTTACTGTGTTAGAAATCAAAAAAACAAAAAAACAAAAAAAAATACGAAGAAATATACAGAGGCGTGAAAAACGCACCGGCGAGTTTAAGAGAGAATTTTAGATATGACGCAATATATCTATATATATATATATATATATTATATATATACTTTATATATCCAGCACAATCATAAGAGTCGTTTTTAACAAGAAACAACAATATTTATTGTAAGATAACAAAATGTTGAATCACGTCGTATTTTCAATATTCTTACGTTTCTCGAACGCTTGTAAATACTCTTCTGTATCTTTGCGTTTGTTGAGTATTATACGAGTTTTAGATAAAAAATGCGAGCGCAGCACAGAAAGAGATAATGCGAGAGAAGAATGCAGAAGAATCTTCGTACCTCCGCGCGGAAAAACTTTGAAAACAAGTTTTTTACAGAAATTTCTTTTTGTTTTATTTTGCTTTGATATTTTTTTTTGTTTTTTTTTTTGTTTTTTTTTTTGTTTTTTTTTAAACGAAAACTTGATTGTTGAATAAACGCGATTTCGCGGAAGTTTGTTTGATCAACGAGTGTTCGATAACTTCCCTCTAATACGTCTAAACACATTCCATTGTATATCTGCCGCTCTTAATTATCTTTAGTTGTGGGCATTAGATTCTCTGATCTAATATAATATAATCGCCCCCTTACTATTATTATAATAATGCATATATTTATTACATATTTAACAAGCAAGGAAAACTATGAGATTTATACTTGTAGAGAAAGCGAGAGAGAAAGAGAAAGAAAGAGTGAGAGAGAGAGAGAGTGTGTGTGTGAGAGCGAGAGAGAAAGAGAGAGAGAGAGAATATAAAGAAATTGTTTCAATTATCAAACATGTTTTAGTTAGATATCTTTTTAACAATATATCACGTGTCTGATACGACTATATCTTCTTATAGAAATCTGATGACATGTATAGCTTAGTTTTATACCAGCTTTGATAAATACTCGTATATAAATATTATCATTTGATTAGAATTAACAAAACAAAAAGTACCGAACACATATATGAAATACCACTGTAATACCTTATGAGTTTTTCGGGCACACAGTCAGCAAGTACATACGTCGTTGAGTTTCTTTTCAGATCCAAGCAGTATCAGTTTGCTCTTCAAATCCTGAAATGAGCTGTAATGTTCACGAAACGTCGGTATAAAAAATGACACTAACGCGGTTCAAACCCGAAAAACATCTTTGTATGTTAGATCCAAATTTATTTTGCATTATTTTTTGCCGACTTTAGATATGTTATAATTCTACATGTAGATCGATGATTTTGCAAAATACAGTAGTGCCTCGCGTATTTGCCGCGTTTTTGCCTCGAGTATTTGCCAGGAGTCATCCCCACCAATCCCCGGAAGTGCTTCGTGCTACTGTATAACGTTATGTAAGTCGTTGACATAACACGACAACTTCTTGCTTCCTTCACATATAGACAGGTTGTTTTTTTCTTTCTTTCTTTTTTTGTTTCAATTTTACGAGGTGTTTAAAGTAATTTTATTTAGCTGAAAAAAAACAAAAACCGCAACGTCTTCTTTCAACATAGAGAGCCTCGTCTTTTTACGAAGTACTTTCTAATAATAAAATATATTGTGTAACTCGAATATATGTAGAAAGCTATCGATGAAGATATGTTACAGCTTCTTTACATAATATACAATGATATAAAGTAGAATATTCTATCATTTAACGTGGTTGTAGCTGATGCGACAGAGAATAGACAGTGGGATAAAGTTTCAAAACTCGACCAAACGGGCAAATTCTTCGGGCGCGTATTCGTATTATTGTTAATTATCTAGTTCGTGTAATCTCCATTCTTCTACATTTAAGTTGCAACAATCGGAAGTAGTTACGTTAAAACTTGGTATCGCTTTACGACTTGTATGTAATACGAAAACACACCGATGGCCACACCACTACATATGTTGGACTTTATCCTATTGCCTACGTTTGTAGTTGTCCGTGTACAGATTGCTTTTTTATTGCAAGGGTGTTAAACTTGGAACCCTACCGCGCTATGTATTGTGATCTTCCGGCAAGAAACGAAGTCAGCACGCAATGTGTCAGGTCCAATAACATCAATACAACACAAAGTACGACAATTCATTGTGAAAGCAAACGAAAGTGAAAACATTTTTGACCGTAAAGTATAAACGTCATTGTCCTTGTATAACGTCGTGCTGTACGTCCTTGCTGGAAAGTACCTGGCCAATACTCTGTCATGATTTTTTTCTCTATAACTTATAAAAAAAAAAATATTAGTAGACAGTGAACAGTCCACGAATGGAAGAATGAAGAGAAAGTGAAATGCCAGGTTTGAACAACCTTGTAATATCACATCTTTAGATCGTTATAAGAAAAACTCACACGGTATAAAAAAAAAAAAAAAAACAATGGAAGCATGTGCAGATATAGTTCCTCCTTGTTATATATAAAATTGAAGACTTGTTATTAGGCAGTTTTAATTAAGCAATATCCAATGAGGCTTACAAATATAGTATTTAAGTCACACTAGTTATATATAAATATATATATATGATTCCATATATATATGATATATATAAAGAATGTGATACGTTATATGAGTTGCGTGCACGTGTGTATGTGTGTATGTGTGCGTGAGAATGCGTGTGGAGCGAGAGGTGTGTGGAGGTGGAGCGCAAAAGAGGGATGTACGTGAGAATGCGAGAAAGAGAGAAAATGTTGTGCGAAAGGAAGCGGAGGAGCGAGGGAGAGAGTGTGCATCTGCGACGTTTATATTGTGCTGCGCAAGAAAGAACGTGAACTATTCCAAGGTACGCCCTGCTATTACTTACCACCTATTATTATTCCAAACGATAATAACAGTATGTTCAAAATGCATCATAAAAAAAAAAAAAAAAAAAAAAATTACAGCGGAAAAAACATGAAGACTTTATTATATCATTATTCCGGACGTTTTTAGTGCTGAGGAAAGGTGAAAGATATGTAGAATCGCAGTATTGTGGACTAAATTTTTTTGATCGGAGATCAATTTGCTCCTTCTCTTTTGTACATGCAAAATTCGATTACGATCTGATTTTTAATAAAAGTAGAAAAAAAGCATTTAAAAAAAAAATTAATAAATGATTTTATGGAGAAAAAATAATAGCTTGGAGTTCACTGTTCTTCGGCACAAGATAACTGTCCTGGCACCTTTCTGCTCGTATCCTGTAAAAGAATTCCTCATTCCGTCCCACGTGCATGTTCCTTGACGTGCGTACATATTCTTGTTGTAGGACATCCCACATGTTTGCAATTCACTGCGAACATGATCGTTTCTGTTCGCAAGTACAGGTGGCAGTGTATCGAATGCAAATGCTGCTCCATATGCGGCACATCTGACAACGATGTAAGTATTTAAAATCTGCGATTTCACGTAAAAACAAAAACAAAAAAAAAAAAAAAAAACTGCTTTTCTCAAACACACACGAAATTTTTCGATACATGAAAATCGGATTTTGTTGCATTTAAAGACTTGACTTCGCTCGTCAGTGTATTGATACTAAGAAACTTACAAGACAATATTAGACAATATTAGTAGTTAAAGTGCGCATACACCGTAGTATAATACGCTTTACGAACTGGAGTGGTTGATATTAACGGTTTGGCGACCTAAAATAGGATCAGCTGCTGTTCTGTGACGATTGTGATCGTGGATATCACATGTATTGTCTCTCGCCGCCACTCGCATCGCCACCGGAGGGTTCTTGGTCTTGCCGCCTGTGCATTGCCGAATTTCACCGATGTGATTAAATTTCTACTCACTTTCACGGATAGATCATCGGAGTTATCCATTGTTGAGACGCAGCTCTTATTAGGAGAATTAGGAGAGTATTCAAACGAGGGCTCACACTCGTATAGTATTATGTGGCGTATTATAACGGCAAATTTTTCGAAAAACACACACACAAAACAAAGAAAGTCAACAACGTTGCATCGATTTGCTATTTATTACGAAATTTGCATTGATCATTACTTTCCCCTCCTCCCTTGTTAATTAATTTAACTTATGTTAACGATAACGATAACAATAATAATATTAATAATTAGAAGAGGATATACATTTATATATATATAGCATTATTACATTAGGATTATCTCAGGCACTGGTGATCTCAACGAGATAAAGATATGTAAGGGAAAATATGTATTTATAATTTAAAAAAAAAAAAAAAACGAAATAGCTTCTACGAGAAATAGATGTATAAAGATATGTCGTATATAATTCATAACCGACTGTTAGCGGAGTTCCGTGCGGAGCAAAGAGATTAATAATTTTAAAGACAAAGACGGAGTTCGATTTACCGATGATGTTAGATTTTACATTCGTACTGAACACAAAGTGTATTTTTTGCTCATTTTAGAAACTGACATATACATACAAACAAAAAATAAATAAATAAATATATATATATATTATACATACTCTTTACAGCGATATTATTACTAACATAAACGAATGATAGAGACGTAGTCCAAGGTCGCTAAATAGGACAATACTCTCCTAGTTCTAGACTTACTCTACTCTTAGTCAATCATATTGAAACTTTTATATAAAATTCAAATTGCTTTCGGAACGTTTGTAAATTGCTTAAATTGTGTCGAAAATTTTGACGATCTCCAGTTTTCACGTTTTTCTTATTAATCCCTTTATCGACTTGGCTCGGATAAAAAGAAAAAAAAAAAAGTTTTTATATAAGAAAAAACGCGGAGAGAAGAAATGAAAAAAATTCATATTCTAGGAAATCCATAATATTAATAGTATTTGTTCCATGAATAGTAATAGTAATTATCCGTTTCTCTGTATGTAATATCATGATACTAAAAAGCTTTTACACTTAATGATATAACTATTAGTAGCGGCATAGCTGTCATATACGGAGACTTGCAGAAAGATTATATTCTACATGTTCTTTGTCATTTAGCTCAGTATTTTTGTATTTTATACATATACATATATTATATAAACACACTTTTGAATGTACTTAATTTAAGAAACTATGGTGATATTTGGTATTTGTTATTTGTAAAAAAATCTTGTTTTAAAGACCATCTAATTGTATTAGTGTTAGACACCACTCGAATTCGCTAAACTTTTATCTTTTACATTATATATATATATTTTTTTGTTTTTTTTTTTTATTGAATTAGTGATTTACATTTTTTATATCGCTTATTATTTTTACCATGTATGCAAATTTAAATAAATATTAGTTTATACAAACCGGATAAGTTTAGAACAGTCTATTACGTGTGCCATTATATATAAATTTTCAACTGCAGAAGACAGAAAGAGAGTGAAAAAACGAAATATAACAAACGCGAACAGGTGCTATATTTCAGGGATTAGCTTCTTCTTTTGGACATTACCGATTACTTTGTAATATTGGCAGTGATATTTTAAGCCAAGAAACATATGTACACGCATACACGCACACACACATACACACATAAACACATTACACACTCTACACTTTATAGCAGATAATTGATATTCGCAAAAACTGTAATGTAAGATAAAAAAAAAAAAAAGTTAGTGTCCGAAAAATATAACATTTTTTCATAAAAATAATATTAACACAAATATATGCTCTCCTTGACTATTTATTTCAAATAAATCCCCGTTTCTATTTCTCTATGTAGTAGACGATAAGAAAGTATGAAATTTCAACAATCTATTCTAATGCGTAAAATAATGTATTAGGGCAGTGAGAGAAATTTAGCGCGTGTTGTGTACATAAGTATTTAATTTTAGTCGATTTCGACTAAGATTTCAGACAAAGACTTCCTGTGCAAGTCGGGAATCGTCGCGTCTTTCGCTGGATAACCCACTGGCAAGAGCAAGCTGAGTTTTTCGTTGGAAGGACGATTGAGAAGACTGCGTATAGCCGGTCCGCAATTTAACGGTGTAGATGTCAGAGTCACCAAACCGGCGTACTTGATATAAAAATGAGAAGCAATTAACTTTCTTACTTGATAAAAAAAAAAATAAGTTTCTCAGTGAGTGATTTAGATTAGACGTTAATTTTAAACTTATGTAAATGCGATATATACATATATAGAAATATTTTATTTTCAATCCAGAAAAGATTAGTTTTAAGGCTCGAGCTTTAACGAGAGAGAGAGAGAGAGAGAGAGAGAGAGAGAGAGAAAGAGAGAGAGAGAGAGATCGATATATATTTACCTGTATGGCAGTAATGAGAATTCCACATGCGATAGAAACGCTGATTTCGTGATAATAGTGGATCTTCTTTTTTCCGTTTGGCAAAATACTATAAGTTTGCTTGAACACAAGTATCAGATACGGAGCCGTCGTTAGATATTCCTTAATCCAGTTAGTTCTTAAAGGAGACAAATCGGTAGTCCATTTTAAACCCATTCTCTTTTTGTAGTTAACTTCCTCTTCTTGTTCCACAATTTGTCGAATTTTCTTCTTGACGTCCTGATTCGAGACCACGACAAAGACCCACGGTTCTGTGTGTGCACCGCTCGGAGCGGTACCTTAAACAACGCAACAATAAGTGAACAATATCTGACATGAAAAATGATGACGCACAATCGTCATAGAGAAAAGAAAGCGTCGCGTATATTACTCAAAAAATGAAAAAACTATGGAATAACAATTTAAATATACCAGCACAGATGCGCGCTATTATTAACGCAAGGACATACATAACTCAATCTGTCAGATGCAATCACAACCTCATCGCAATGACAGCTAGTACATTCAGATAGGAACTTTTTTTTAGATACAAATATATGGATTTTAGGACAGGACTACCTGCGGCTCGTATGATTTCTCGTACAATGTCCTTTGGAACTGGTTCTGCACTAAAAAATCGTAAAGTTCGTCTAGCATTTACTATTTTGTAGAATTCCGATGCACGTGTTAGCATAT
This sequence comes from Pseudomyrmex cubaensis, assembly GCA_014825685.1. Taxonomy (NCBI): domain Eukaryota; kingdom Metazoa; phylum Arthropoda; class Insecta; order Hymenoptera; family Formicidae; genus Pseudomyrmex; species Pseudomyrmex cubaensis. The sequence goes on from QVOA01023891.1 coordinate 16,123, forward strand.
CCCGTTCGGGTAACCGGACATAGTCGTATGGAATGTGTGTAAGATTTTTCGGTAAAGCTGGCTCTTCTTCGTCTTCCTCCAATTTCTCTTCCCCTTCTGAAAAATGATACAAATCGTATGCACGCGTACACAATTACATATCGTCACTCCCTACGTATAATTACATAAGTGTCACATACGGGATTTTCAGTTTATTCCATAGTGGCACTTGGAAAGTCATGTTCTTTATGGTCACCAAATATTTAAAAAATAATCTTCATAAAATATTAAATAATAATAAAAATTTTTTAATAATTTATTAAATAATAATAATATAAAAAAAACAATCTTCATAAAAAAGGTAAAAATTTGAAACCGAAAGACTCCCTTAACTAGGGAAACATATGAATTTGTAAGCCTTTAAACTGCTCTCCTTTAAAGTTTGCGTTTTGGAGTTACGGGATTATACATAGGGAGTGACGATATGTTTTACGTACGTATGTATGAAATTAACATTAAAAAGTGTTACATATTTGATCTGAACAAATCGTGTTAGTAAACGAATTCGTTGTATATTTTGTAGATAAGCGCGCTTTTATCTGAAAAATTTATCGATTATGACAACACTTATATACACATTTAAAATTAATTACGGATAATTAACTTCCTATTTATATAATTAACTTCCTCCCATTTTTAATTGTTTTTTCAGTGTTCACCAACAGTCTTCTCAAACATTTTATATGTGATATATCTTCTATATATATATATAGCATATATGTACTTTCACTGGGATCCGTGGATTCATCTGATGCTGAAAACGTCTGCGTTTCACTGCGAGCGATTCTCCGGGCTAGCCACCGATAGAATTTGTCAATCAAAACGATTGCGACGACTGCGATCAAAATATGGTAAAAATATTTGTACGTAAAAGGAAAGTATTCCTCGAGTATCTTATGCATAACGAGAGAAGAACCTTTCACGCGGCTCCTATTACTCACAACTACCATTCACTGAATAAACTCTCAGCGCCGAGAATGCCGAAGGCCAAAGATAACGATGTAACGATTTCACAAACCTATCACTTGGCGGATATAAAAAAAAACAATATCTCGAAAAAAAAACAAACTCGAATGCTGTTTGAAAATGGAACACACACAGCAGACGTGCGAATACATACGCACAATTTGTAAATAATTACAGGATTTTGCGCAAACAATAAATACAGTATGTTTCTATTTTTTTTTTTATATTGATCGCACGATATCGGAAATGCGCGATCTTCCGCAAAGAACGAAAGTTTAATTTTAATTTTTTTCACAAGCACTCTCGTGTTAAGAAATTGATAATTTTTTGTGATCGCGTGAAATCAATTTTTATCTAATAAAGTGACAGCGCGTGCGTGATAGACCTGTACGTGCTTGTTACATAATACTATAATAATGATAATATTTCGAGGTAAGTATAGTCATTTATTATAAACAGAGATAATAAGTAGAGATATTTATGCGCACGTTTCGAATCAATTTCTTCTTATCTTTATTCGCTCACATTTACTATCTCATTTATTCTCTTTCTTCTTCCTGCGTTTTTTTTTTAATTCCCAATCTCTTTTATTTATCTCTTTCCTTCCCGAGTCGAAATTTAGCGTCTACATTGAACCTTGAGTCGGAATTTAAACCCTACTTCAAAACTTTAGCAGAAAAAAGGGAAATTTCGGACATGTTGTAGCGTCAAAGTGTTGTAGCATCTACTTTCTCTCTTATTCCTACATCAGAAAAGAAGAACTGAGGTTCAATGTAGACGCTAAATTTCGACTCGGGTTCTTTATCTAAAATATCTTCCTTTTAATCTTTCTCTTACTCTCTTCAACTCTATATACGTGAACCATATTTTATGCTCGTCAACTCTTCCTCTTGCTCACATATAATTAATCTCTATTTTTTCTTTCTTTTGTCTTCAAACATTTGTCTCTTCTCTTCATCTTTTATAAGATTTTCTTAAATATTCAAATACTTTTTTAACCCTCCGTGGGCCGAATTTTTGTTTTACACCAAAACCAAACCAAACCAACCAATTATAAACCTATACATATATGCAGATAAAAAAAAATAAAAAAAAATAAAAAAAAATAAAAAAAAAAAAAACGTTACCGTCATGAATATTGGTATTGGTTGTCTCGGAGAAATTATAGAATTAAAATATATACGCCATCTCTTGAAAAAAAACTAAAATTATTTGATAAAATGTTAATAAGTTAACATGTGACCTGAAAGTTACACGGGCCCATAGAGGGTTAATAAAACAATGATGACGAAGGTATGACCTCAGGTTCTTACCGGAATGAAAATTCCAATGTGTAATTTCTTTAGTCGGCAATATAGAACCGGTTGCAGGATGTAACGCAGGATAATAGTAATTAAATCTTGTAATACCCAGATGTTTTGATTTTTTATTTTGAAGTCCATCTTCAGTGGGTTGAACTAGTTAGTCGACTACTTCTGTGTCTCAATCGCTATCGATGTACCACTAGTCTCACAGATGTGTCTAGTGAGAAGGCATCGACACGACTATTAGGTACATCCTGCAACCGGTTCTATATTGCCGACTAAAGAAATTACGCATTGTTTTTTAATAAAATTAGTTAGCAAATTGCGTATGAAATAAAATTCTATTCCACACAACTTTCACATTTTCTGAGCTTAAAGATAGATTTCTTTCCATTATACAATGGGAAAATTATTTACCAAAAAAAAAAACATTTCGGTAAATAAACTGCTAGAGAATCCCAAAAGATTTATAAAAGCAATAACTATTTATCAAAGTTTTATACTTATGTATTTGATTTATTAATTATTTATTTTATATATTTTATGTATTTCAATTCATCTTCATATTTTATGTATTTTGTGTAATGAAAAATGATGAGATGTTCAAATATCACAATTGCACTCAGTGTTCGGAGAAACATATATAAGAACTTGACATGGCAGTAAATTTTTTTCTCTTTATAGTACCTGTCTTTCACAAGACAAACTGCCTATTGTAACAAGTAACTGTCCGAAATAATTGCCATCTGTTTGCCATATTTTCTTATTATAGAAGAAGATAAACGATCGTGTCCGCGATATTTTTATTCTTTGAATTCATTGTTAAGGAGAAACAAAATGTCAGAACTATCAAACTATTTTGTCCCGAAAAAAGATTCTGAAATAAATATGTACTACTACATACAAGTGTGTAACATCTCTTCGTAGACAGACATGAATCTCGCAGACCCATCTAAATATTTCAAACCGGTGTCCTTAATAAGAATTAGTGAGAGTCTTAAAGTGTGACGAGAATCTGACAGATCCAAGTCTGTCTGAGGCGTTGTTTTTTTAAAAGGTAAGTAAATTTTTTTCCAGTTTGAGCACTTCTAATGTATAAAATAATTGATGTTTTTTTTTAAATAATTTTATGGTATTTTATCACAATCTATGTGCATTTACAGCGAGTTACAACGAATATTTCGATTCTGCTTCAGCATCCGAGGATGCTATGTGAAGAGAATGCATAGAATATGCTGTCAGACAATAAAAAAATTTTTTTTTACTAAAAATTTTGTTTTTCTAATCTTATTCTTGTTTTAATTTTTTTAAGCTCTTTTAATACCATAAAATACATACAATAATATCCTGCATTATCCATTACTATAGCTGAAAAATCTCTTTTATCTGAACGTTTTTTGAAATAACAATTTTTTATAACATTTCTTTATTATACATTATAATTTTTTATTATACATTATATATATTTTTATGCTATTTTTTATACCAATGTTTCATCTCAAATTATAAGTAATTTTGTAAAAATTTTAAAATTACCAAAAAATGACAAATTTTTAAATAAAAAGCCTTTTTTCGAAAAAAATTGTCAGGCTTTTTTGAACACTTATATCTTCGAAACAATTACAGATATTCTCAATTCTTTTGTTGATCGACGCAGAATCGTTCAAACTTTCGATTAAAAAAAAAAAAGAAGAAATTAAAAAAATATTGATTTTTTGCAAAGACGTTCGATTTTCAAAATCCCGTGGGTCTCACACAGATCCAGTCTGTTCAACTAGCAGGCTGTTTTGGGCAGGAGTCTGTCCACACGAAAGGATATAATGGACTTTCTGTTCGGAGATAAATAAAATTTATCTCCTGTTCTTTCCGTTAATGGCAGTATTCAACATCTGTGATATTTATACACGTATAACGTGCAGTCATAGATTTTCAGTACGCACTGTATCAATCACGATATATATCCGTGTTGCAAAAATATGTTGTTTAAAAAAAAGATTCGAAGAAAATCCTTTTAAACGTGAAAAATCGTTTTAAAACAATTATACGTATGTATTGTTTCTCTTCGACGTACTGGAATATATTTTTTCTCTTACTACTTAATAGTTTGCAAGCTGATACGCCTGCTTTATATGCAAATATTATTGTAATAAACGTGTTTTCACATTTTCTCTTTCCACGATCACGTATCGTGATGATGAGAGAGACGCGCATCGCGTTGACCTTGATTATCAATAAGGAAAAATCGATACACGGAATTAACGAGAATATTGTAGTAGTAGACACGATCTCCTCTCTCTCCTCCTCTCCGGAAAAAAAGAAAAAACGCAAAAATGCGAGATACGTTCTCTTCTCTCGTTATTTTCTATGTACGATTGTCTTTCCGTGATCGCATCGGGAATAATCGCATTGAAAGCCGCGTGTCGAATTCTTGGAAGCTTGTTTCGTATAAAAAAATTAAAAAGAAATAACGATAAGAACCACATGCTAGATGCTCGAGAAACAGGGCCGTTACGTCGAGTCGAGAGCGCCTGACGGATATCGCGCGCAATCGGGGGAAACCTCAAAGTTCAATTACAAATCTTTAATTAATACTTATAGATAATAACAAATGATACAATTTGTTTTTCGCTGTGTTGGTATTAGGAAATCTTCCTTCTTCCAAAAAAAAAGAAACTAATTGGAAGGAGAGCAGATACGTTTTTTCTACTTGAATTTTACCGGAGAGAAACATCATTTGTAAGTAGGTCATAAAATTATTTTGAGGTACGTAATGAACCTTCTGCCGAAGACTGTGTGTACCGCGACAAGTGGTTTTATTGTTTGTCATTCCTCCTCGCGCACGCGCACACACGCGTGTCGTTGATTGAGTCGCGACCGGCAAAGTCTTGAATTCGTCTATCGAATTCGTCTCATTTTCTCCGATATCCTAATTTATCGCACGATCAACGGCGATTCTAGAATACGGACCTGAACGTTTACACGTGTGACGGGCCAATCAACGGGCGGTTCGCGTCGCGGCTGCGCGAGGCCGCGAGACGCGACCAGCGCTACCAGTATACGAAAACGTGCACGACAAGCCACGATTCCGACGTAACGGGCTGTGCGTCGAGACGTCCGCACCAACGGGTGCGGCGAATCGCGGGGCGGGCCGATCACGGGACGATATCATGTAATAACGGGGTTGTGAACAGCTTAACCCGGGACCGCGACAACGGGTCCTCTCGGAACGACGCGGATCATCGATGCACGAGCGCACCAGCTTGCACCTTCTGCACGCGTAAGAAAAACGAAATCCGTTCTCCTCCTCCGCGTCGTATATATCATCGTGTTTTCAACACGTACATGCGCGCGCGCACGGATACATATATGCAGGTATAAAATACATATACACGCGCACACACGTATGTACCTAGTACTTATCGTCGCGCATATACACACGCGGTACGCGACAAAGCACGCGTGTGCTTGTTAGGCGCATATACGAGCAACGACGACGACGACGACGACGACGATGGGAAGAGACGTTTTCCCGCAAATGGGCGTATCGCGTTAACCACGAAATGCGTCTCGATTGATCAGACCTGTTTCGTTCTCGAACGGTGACGACGTTTCCCCGGTGGGAACGGTGATTAAACGGTTTTGACAAGAGTGCCGCTCTAAGCGAGAAAGAGAGAGACAGAACGAACGTGGAGAGTGCGAAAGGGGGATGGAAAGAGCCATGCAACCGCTGCTTCCACCGCCGCCACCGCCGCCGCCCCCCCTACCTTTCGACATGCCGCGGAGCAGCAACAACACGTCGGAAGGAACGGTCACCCACGAGTTGACATTTGGTACGTTTGATTTGTCTACTTGTTTGTGGCTCTGCCACATACCTACTTACTCCCGCTGTCTCAAGGTTTCTTGAGAAGCAGCACTCGGAGCTTCGCAGACGGAGACCGCGATTATACGATTTCGCCGAGCTCGCCGTTTGGTCGGAGAAAAAAAAAATTGCACGATATCTCTGTGTTTATTCACGACGCGATAGAAACGCGATAATCGCGCGCTCGAAATCAAACTCGTCGAATCGAAATTTTACATCGATTCTTAACAGAACTCGCTTGCTTTTTTTTTTTTCTTTTTTACGACGTAGCATTGTTACGACGTAGCATTGTTGTCCCTGACACGTACTGTCGGATCCGAATTAAACGGAGTTACATGCCCGTTTGCGCCGATTACCCTGTGCACAAGACATTTCGAACGTTGCGCGTTACGCAACCTGTCTGCCTGCGTTTACGTTCTTAGAGAATTAATTATAAGGAGATTGCGAAAATATCAAATGTCAGTGTCGGTGTTTGAACGGATAGCAGCGCCATCGATATCGGCATCGTTGACACGCGACACATTATGGTACAAAATTAAAACCGCGGACAATTCGAGGCGAGGAAGACGAGGTCTCGTGTCCAGTCTCATATCAATGTCGCTTGAGAAAATCGTTTTTTTTTTTTTTTTTTTTTTTTTTTTTTTTTTTTTTTTTTTTTTTTTCTCCTGCGTAAGTCAGTCTCTTCTAATGTGTCCTTAAACAACCTTAGTTGAGACACTTTAAATAATCCGTTACTCTCCCCTCTCTCCGTCCCGTATAATCCAACAGTCAACTTAGTTGTGAGCTCTGTCATAAACACTGTTACTGCCAAATCATTCTCCAACGGTTGCCAGATTTGATAGATATTTAGTCAACAAATTGCGTGGCACGTGTCGACATGATGATTCGAGGAAAACATATTTTATTTATTATATACGTTTTTCTTTTATCGCGCGAGAGAGATATATTTTAAATACATGCAAAAAAAAAAAAAAAAAAACAAGATGGAATTGCGTGTTGTTCAACGGAGATACATACAATTTCTTTAGAGAAGTTAATTTTTTTCTGCTTACATTTGTATATTACTTTTGTTCGTTTTTGGAATGTTTCCTAATGCTAATTGAGGTCAAAATTCTGTTTACAGTTTTTTTTAGTAATGAGTTTGCAAATATTATAGCGTTAATTAGATTCTTATTTTTTAATAAGTTTTAAATTAAATATAATCAAATACATAATAAATTATAAATATACGTTGACTTAAACAAGTTTACGTTTTTATGTGTGTATATACGCTGTAATATCATGGTTGGCAAGAAAATCTAGTGGAAAAACCACAATGAATTCCGGTTTTCACCGTCCCGGTCTTTTCGCCTGTTCATTTCGTAGACTAAAATGTAGTCTATGAAATAAACTGGCAAAAAAACTATAAAAGTGATCAAAATGTAGCACTAAAACATATTTACATAAATTTATAGAATTTAATAACTTATTAAGGCTCGTGAAAATTGAACTAAGAAATATATAAGGCCAATACGAGCCGTTCCCAGGATGTTGAGCGGAAACTGTAAAACTTTATAGAATTTAAAATTGATAATCAATACGAAGAAGATTCTTCAGGGCTCTGAAGTTTTTAAACAATAGAATGAATTAAATCAAATCAGGTGTTA
>QVOA01023892.1:0-10432 GCA_014825685.1 Pseudomyrmex cubaensis
TGATTTCACAATACTAAATCAGTTAAAAACTATAAAACAAATAAATAAAACATAATTAGTAACCTAATCTTTAATTAAAAAAAAACAATATTTACGCGACAATATTTACGCGTTGTAATTATGTTAAATCTTTATTTTACAGACGAGCATCGTTAATGTCACCGCGACAACTGATGAGAAGCTCAAATATGACGCAAAAGTGGCAGCGTCGAGAAATATCCAACTTCGAATACTTGATGTTCTTGAACACAATTGCCGGTGAGTATCTCTAGTACAGGTCGCGATCGATCGATAGCGCGTCGATTCCTGTACTCAGGTAATATCTACCGCTAGACCAGAGATCGTAAAAGTAGCGAGGCTGTCGGGTTTTTTTTTTTTTTACGGGGTGCACACGGGCGGATGGAGTCTGTCGCGACGCATTAGGGATGTTCTCAATCAGCTCCGTGTTCCGTTAGCTACCCCATGCGAGTAATCCCGACCTCATGGGCCCCGGTAATCCTCTCCCGAGAGACTCACCACCATCCCGCCCGCCTGGCGTCGCTGAGGGCGAAATAGAAGCGCGCGTCTTTGTTTCTCTTCGCTTTAATATCCGCTCCCTCGCACGCTCATCGAACCAAATCACGAAACTCGAGACGCTGTTGCGGCCTCGTGTGCTTTTTAATAAGACAGTTCTCTCTTTTGACGAGTCTCACGACGCAAACGCGCGCTGGTATTCTCGATCACCTCTCGCTGGCCTTTTCATCGAAGCAATGTTGTTTTTTTTTCCTCTTTGACTTATCGGAGATTTAATGATTCTCACGCGCAAGTTCGCTCATTGCGCTTTTATTATCGTGCGCGATATAGGATAATTTATCTTTAATTTCACGGAAGAGAGAATTCAACCGCGCACCATTTGTCTTTCGTATATTACACACACACACACACACACGCGCGTGCGGGATGCCTAGAAGAAACAAACGTATCATCAAACGATTCTCTTCACGTGCCGCGAGGTTCATCGACTCCCGAGAGTGATCGATCTCTCACCGGCGTTCTCTTCCCCGTTCTCCCCCTTTATCCCCCCGCGGGCGAGAGACTTCTTCGATAATAATCGTCGGTGCGCACGCACGATACTGTTCCGGGCGGCAGCGTGTCGATTCGTCGTCGCATGCAGGGTGTATTAACCGACGTTCGGCCGCGATTCTTGTAAACAAGTCGGCGGTTTTAGCCGACCGCTCGCCCGTTATAAAAGTTATGCCGCCAGTGTGGGATTTATACCGCGCCCACGCACAAGAGCGGACCGGTCGCTTCTTAATGACGGCGATGAGCACGGACGCGTAATTATTCGCATTTCGGCGGAGCGCGCCGCGCGCGATGCCCGGGGGTGGCCGCAACGCCGTATTTACGAGGGTTATATATTAATTGCTCGAATAAATAGCCGTAGGTAGGTATATACTCTCGCTCGGAAACCCGTCGACAGCGGGGAAGAGAAAGAGAGAGAAAGAGAATCGGTACAAAAACGAACCGGTCCGCCGCACCGCGCTGCGCTCCCGCATATACGATCAGGAATTTATTTGCTCTCGCGGGCCCGCGTACGCGCATCGGTTTATTAAAAATTAATGACAGCGAATCCGATGTAAATATGATAGCCCGCTCGGCCAGCGGGTATGTGCGCTAGGCGGATCATGAAAGCGGATTATCGGAGATGATGACGACGAGAATTCTCTGACAAAGAGTCTCTCGAAACTTGGACGGATATGTCGGCGGGAAAAGAATGACAAATTGACGAATTTTTCGAATAAAATAATTTACAAAAAAAATTCAAAGTAATGTAATGTGTAATTTCTCGTTGAAAATCATATTAAGAGCTTTTTTTCTGAAAAATAATATCGCGTACAAAATATATACGCACAGTTGTCGACATCCGATCTGCGGCGCGCCGATTGCAACGCATTCCGATCTTAACTCTTCGCGATGTAATTCCTTTGGGCACGTCCCGGAGATGCGATATTTTAAGTCCGTTTAAGTAACGTAAGTAAGCAAGTGTAAATATATAACCTGGAAGATCATATATAATGAGCGGTGTATTGATATACGGACGCTTTTGTGGTGTGTAAATCTGCCGTATTTATTTCCCAAGATGTATGCAGCTCGTTTCACATATACGCCGAACGTCGTGCGGTCCTTCCATTCCCAGGTAGTTGCCAACAGGTCGTCGCCTTCGCTTTCGATCGTATCTAGGCTGGTCCTGTTTTGCGGTGAATTATTATCGAGGACGCAGCGACAGTTCGATAAAACGACCGGCCGGCCGACCGACCAGTCGAACCATTCATGCATACATAGTCTTTCCGTAATTCCGAGATATCACTGTCAAAGTCGAATTTTCACGATTCTCTCGTCTTCACTAAATTGTAATTAATATTTATATTAAACAGTAAATTTAAAACCGCTCGCTTTGTGAATAACTGATAAGGTCGGTTTCGAGCAAAATAGATAGTCGATAATAAAAAATAATCAAAATGTATTTCGCTAAAATTGAATAAAGATGCGAAACGTTTCGTACTCTTACTTCCTCAGTCGCGAAAAAATTACAAAACCAAAAGGTAAAACAATAAAATTAACGATAAAATTAAAAAGATATAAATGCGAAACACAGAAAATTCTTATTAAAACGTGAGCTTTTCAGAATTAAATATAGTTATACGTTACAAATGCCGCTAAGTTGTTCAAAGTGGTTAAAAGATCAATGAGCACACATACAATGAATAAAACGTAAAAACTAAAAACGCAAACATCAGATAAATAACTTACAAAATATTGTTCGGAGTCGATTGTTAAGAGAAGAACAGAGGCAGCCACTTATATACTTATTTCCCCTCTCCTCTTTATTATCGACTATCTATTTTGCTCAAAACCAACCTTATCATTGTTATTAATATTTATATGTTACTTTTTTTTTATCTATTTCTGAAAACAAATCGAATTTAAAACAAAACACGCGCGTTGTGTCGCGGCTTCTTTTTGAAAACAAAACCTCGATGAAAAAAGAAATTGAAAAATCGTGGAATTCTCTCATTTTATTAATAAATATTTTTTGCACAACTTTTCTCAACAGCGACTGTGCGTTTCACGATTTATCTTCATCTGCGAACTTGTCAAAAATATCGCTCGAACTTTTTCTAGAAAAACGCAGAAGGCGCACGTTGTGCGCGGAGAGCGAGGCTATAAGGACTGAAATCCTCGGACATGAGAAGGGGGTGTCGCGGACATTCCGCTGTCGAGGCGCGTTGCTCGAGCGCTCACTCACGCCGACGCTACCATTAATAATCACTTTGATGCATAACGCGGCCCCGCTATTATTTACGCCCGGGTCGCGCGAGGCTCACGATTTACGGGCGTATTGTAGGAACGGCCGGGATTTTATACAGCGGCGGCGGCTGCTGCAGAGTACGACTTTCTCTTAGTCTTCTTTTCGTCGCGGAATTAAATATCCGTTGGAATTTTTCGGTGTGTGCGTTGACAAATGACTTTTATGCATCGATACTTTGAGAGAAACACATTCTAAAAAATTATTTTGCGACAACAAATTGCAATAATACTGAACAACTTTTTACTATTTACAATAAAAATTCGTAACTGTCACTCATTTTGCTTTATCATGTATCGTGATTCTATTCGCGCGGCATATAGAGAGTCTGCGCACAAAGTTGATCGCTTCGGTTTTAATAATCTGATCATGAGCGGGATAACGTTTCGCGTACTACTATTTCGCGACAAACGAAAGCGGCCGAAGTAAGCGGGAGCGATGAGGGAGGCTGAATACAACACACGTGTATCCGTCATGCGGGCGCCGAGTGACAAACTCGCTGACGTGCTTTAATTAGCGACAGGGAAAGAGATTAGAACTCCCGAGCCCCGGGACCGCGTTTTGCCGTCGCTAATGCATCTCGGGATGGGATTCCGCGGAGGTTTCGAGGGGAGAGACACGAGTGAGACCTCTGGGAGTGACAATTTCAGGAGCGATTAGCCGTCACGCTCTGAGTTATGCGCTTACTAAACGGCGCGCCGCGCCCCATTGAGCCACACGGCGCGTTTTTCGTAAAAATAGAATCGAGAGGCGCGGGCGCGCGAGATCTCGTGGCCGCTTTCATCGCCCTTTAGCCGAGGCGGCGGGGGCGCGAAATATGAGGAGTGACCGTAGTTAAGATGCAGGGTCAGGACGAGGAAAAAAAGTAGGCCGGCGATTATCCGCGTTATAAAAAAAAAACCGTCTCTCTGCTCGTCTATTCTCGGCAATATAAGGAGGAATTTAATTTAAGCACTTACTCGTCCTCTCTTGACTTTCTCGTACTTCATTTTTTTTTTTTGGTTGCAGAAGGTTGAACGATGATTTAGATTACGTGAGAAGAAAAAATAAAATGTATATATAGCCTCAGCCTCGTTACGAGATTTAAAATTTTTTTTGTTTTTGTTTTTTTTTTACGCGAAACACATGATGATTCAGCCAATGTATAAAATGGTAATTCACTAACAATACGCATATCTCTGCTCGTGGAGTTGTAAAGGAAGTGAATTCATCTTCTTTCAGGTCGTACGTACAATGATTTGAATCAGTATCCCGTATTTCCTTGGGTGTTAACGAACTACGAAACGAAGGAACTCGATCTCAGCTTGCCGAGCAATTACAGAGATTTATCGAAGGTATAACTTAACATACTTTGCTCAAATTCGCATATATAATAAACGCGGCAAACCGATTATTATTCTGTCGATTTCATTCTCTTTGTGTCGGAAGATCACATCGATGCATGTAGCGGCGAATTTTCATGCACGGGCGATTTAAATATGTTGCGATGATTTTGTATATTTCAGCCGATCGGCGCATTGAATCCAAACAGAAGAGCTTACTTCGAGGAGCGCTTTCAAAGCTGGGAACACGACACCATACCGCCTTTCCATTACGGCACGCATTATTCCACCGCTGCCTTTGTTTTAAATTGGATGATACGCGTGGTGAGTGCTGTATTAATTTTTGTACAAATAATTTAATCGACAATCGTTTTAACGGTGTTATCTCATCCGCTTCCACGTCTGCGAAAAATCAGGTAACATTTGAGCAATGTTAATTGAAACGTCATTAAATCTTATAAATGATTCTCTCAAACTAAATTACAACAGCGCAACTAATATATGACGTAAAGGATATTTATTCGCGCGATAGGCGTATAATTAGCTTTCAATCGCGGAGATTTTTGGCCTTTCCATTTGCAAAGCGTGTCCAGTCTGCGTCATAAATTTAAGCGACACTTTTAGTACCACGTGCGCACTAATTTGAGGGCGTCGAAAACGCCCTCGTGCGCCAGCGACGACGCCCGCCTTTCTCGTTAAATATACACATTTGTTTTCTGCCGCATTTCCTCGTTCGCTTGAAATTCAAGGTCTAACTGGAAAACGTCTTCATCTTCTTTTGCTTCTATCTCGTCGAAATTACACACACGTAGATCGCGATTACACACACGAAACTATATGATAAGATTCCTGCGTGTAATTTTTTAAAAACCACGTGTTTACGATTTTATTTATCGCCCATAGCGAATTGAATGAATAAGTTTCATTTAATTGGCCTTAAGTACCGTTTTAAAATGCGTCCGAAGCATTCTGGTATTATTACATATTTAAGCGGGCAGCAACGGGACATCTAAATTGTTTATTCACTTTTGTATGATGTTCCGGCGCATCGGGATTGTAAAATATCGCATCGTAAACAATAGTTTTTATTGGTCTGTAAATGTACGTTTACTAGACCACCGCTCGTTGAAAATATGTTAACGACTTGGTTATAGCGTTATCTCGGGATCTTATCATGAACGAATAGGCCTGGTATGCGGATCGTAAAATGCGCAAAAATCACGTTTATGCCTTCGCGTACCGTATAAGCACGTTGATAATGTGTGTGGCCTCTCGCGCCGTCGTTCGTTCGCCCGTCAACGGACCGGATGATTGACTAGGAACGAAAAGAGGGTTTCGCGCTCACAAAGAGCCCGCCTCTATGAAGTGTCTTTAAGTGGCGGTTTAAAGTCGCGCCGCCTTTTTCACGTCCCTTTTACACTCACGTGATCTTCTTATTGACATCCCGAGGGAATTCTGCGCTGCAAGAAAGAGAGAGAGAGAGAGAGTCAGACAGACTCGGATTAGTCGAGTAAAATACATCCGTGCTCTTTTAGTTTTGTAAACAAATTATTTTTCTAGGAACCGATGACGACTATGTTCCTGGCGTTGCAAGGCGGCAAATTCGACCATCCCAACAGACTTTTTTCGTCTATTGCGCTTTCGTGGAAGAATTGCCAGCGCGATACATCCGACGTCAAGGTTCGTTGCATGTAATTAAGATACTCGTGTCATTTACATTCTAGTCACGGTTTGTTGAAAACAGTTTTTTATTCATCATCTTGTTGTTAACATTAGCGCATAAATTTTACAATCGTATCGCGTCGCTCGATATACACTGAGAGATTAGCGGAGATATATATGTATAAAAAGTCGTCTTCTCATTAACAGGAATTAATTCCGGAATTCTTCTTTCTGCCGGAAATGCTGGTAAACAGCAATCGCTATCGTTTGGGCAGGCAGGAGGACGGTAACCCGGTCGGTGACGTTGAATTGCCACCTTGGGCCTCGTCTCCCGAAGAATTCATTCGTATCAATCGAATGGTAAACATTTTTTTAACCGAAACGTACCTTCTTTTTTACAAAATCGCATTTTTTAAACTGTATTTTTTGTTCGTAGGCACTTGAATCCGAATTCGTGTCTTGTCAATTACATCAATGGATCGATCTGATTTTTGGCTACAAGCAGAAAGGTATGATTAATTTTAACACGTGCGATAATTTTTAAAAAACTCTGCAAATAGGATAAAAATAAATAGAATAAAAATAAATGAGTTGTTTTTAACGTAAATTTATCACCTCGAAAAGTTCGAAAACTCGTATATTGAGCTGATAACGCTCGCACAATAGTAGACACTCGCGAGTGTCCAAGGTTACATTCTCTGTGTTGAGACAGGAGGCAGTCGAGTCAAATTAGATTTACACCAATGGTAATTGTCGGTGGCGCCTCTATATCCGGCGCTTCCCCGAAGATGCTGCCTCGGCGAAGAGGAAAGGTGCCGGCATTCGAGGGTGCGCGTATGGAAGGAATTAGGTTTTTAGTTGGCTTCCTCTTTTTCTCTCCCAAGCCCTGTCCCGACCAATTAGGCACGTGTGCCAAGCGCGACAATGCGTCCCACCCGTAATACGCAACACGTTTACGAGAGCGCAGCCGGTAGCACGAAAGTGGAGCCAGCCGGAAATACCGGCCATGAGCAATCAGCGAGAACTCTCGGAACTGCTCTCGAATCGTCTCGACGACGATGCCACAGAACAAGCCACGAAATTGTAGCGGAAACTAGCACCAACGTTATGTGATTGATTTGGTTTTATTTTTTTGCAGGTCCGGAAGCCGTACGTGCAACCAACGTTTTCTACTATTTAACGTACGAGGGTAGCGTCGAGCTGGACACGATCACCGATCCTATGATAAGAGAAGCTATAGAGAATCAAATTAGGAATTTCGGGCAAACGCCGTCGCAGCTCTTGATGGAGCCACATCCACCAAGAAGCTCAGCGATGCATTTGGTGAGGAATTATATTGTATGTAAAGAAGAGTATATGTAATTTTACACAATTATAAAACAAAAAAATAGACCGACGAACAATATTTTTCTCATTCTTTTGAATATTTTTCTAGTCACCGATGATGTTCTCGAGCATTCCGGATGACGTGTGCATGACCATCAAATTCCCGTCTAATTCGCCAATCTGTCACATCTCGGCCAATACTTATCCTCAACTACCACTGCCATCGGTTGTGACGGTAACCACCGGGCAGCAGTTCGCTGTCAATCGGTGGAATACCAATTATGCGGGTAAAGCTATTTTCTTATAAGCTGCAACATTTAAAAATTGACACACCTCTTATGTGATTATTTCTTTTAGCTTCTGTGCAATCACCGAGTTACGCAGATACACCTCAAGCACAAGCTGCCAATCAACCATTGTCCATGGATCCTGTTCTTTGTAAGTGTACTGCGAGTTGAACATTTTTTGAAGATAATATTTTTGGAATAAAAATTATTTTTTAAATAATTATTTTTAGAATAAATTGAATAAATTAATTAATGCAACGCACACTGATGTATATTTCTTTTTAGCTCAGGCAACGAACAGCTCAAATCCGGCGCTACGTCGCCATCTGGGCGACAACTTCAGTCAGAAGCTCAAAATTCGCAGCAATTGCTTTGTCACCACTGTAGATAGTCGATACTTGGTGGCCTGCGGCTTTTGGGACAACAGTTTCCGCGTCTTTTCAACCGAGACAGGTAAATGTCAATATTCCACATTATGTACATCGGACATTGAGCCAAGTTTTACAAAGGGGAAAAATGTTTCACTTGCAGCGAAAATCGTCCAGATAATCTTCGGTCACTACGGAGTTGTCACGTGCTTGTCGCGCAGCGAGTGCAACATCACTTCCGACTGCTACATCGCGTCAGGAAGCGCGGACTGCACCGTTCTCCTCTGGCACTGGAACGCCAGAACGCAGACTATCGTCGGCGAAGGTGAAGCGCCGGCACCACGGGCCACTCTCACCGGTCACGAACAGCCTGTGACAGCCGTCGTCATATCCGCCGAATTGGGTTTAGTTGTCTCGGGATCGCATTGTACGTATCACAAGTTCAAAAAGAGATAAAGAAAAAATATAGCAGTCTTATAATTTCTTAAATTGTCACACTATCGATCTGAATTACTCGTAATTGTGATTTTGGTGTTACAGACGGTCCGGTGCTTGTTCATACCACTTTCGGCGATCTCTTGCGATCGCTCGAAGCGCCGGACGGATTTTCGTCTCCGGAAAACATCGCCATGTCGCGCGAGGGTGTGATCGTGGTGAATTACGAACGCGGAAACATAGCGGCGTTCACCATCAACGGAAAACGCCTTCGTCACGAATCACACAATGATAATTTACAAGTAACGCACTTATTCACACATTCGTTATATAAATTAAAAAGCAAATAATTTCGATGGAACTTCGTAGCAAAGGCATGTTATGTCCGTCGTATGCAAAGCCATTTACGCCGTTGTCTGTTCTTGCTTTGTTTCCAGTGCCTACTACTGAGCAGAGACGGTGAATACCTGATGACGGGTGGTGATAAGGGTATCGTAGAAGTCTGGCGAACTTTCAATCTTGCTCTACTCTACGCGTTTCCCGCGTGCGAAAGCAGCGTGCGTTCTCTCGCGCTCGCTCATGATCAAAAGTGAGTATTTGACATATCTCGTTAACATTTTCTCACGCAGAAGATATGATCAAATTTGCGAAACTCTTAAAAAGTAAAACTTGACAAATATTCACGGCACTGATGTATGTCGATGCACTTTTTGTTTTTTACAGATTTCTTTTAGCTGGTCTAGCAAACGGGTCCATCGTAATATTCCACATCGACTTCAACAGATGGCATCACGAGTTCCAGCAACGTTACTGAAATTACGACTTTCTCTTTGCCTAAAGAAAACAAGGGCGCACAATATGTTAAATCGCGCTTAAACTCTCTTTTCACGTAATACGATACTTCGGAAAACTTACATGTACTGCACGGGCAAATGGCGCTTACCGTTCAATCGTGTCCGCGATTGTATCGCGGAGAAGAATCGCGTATTTTCGCGACGTTTGTACCGTCAGTCAACTTCTCGTCTTAACTATTTCTAGATTTGCCGCAGTTTACACGATTACGCAAAAAAAGGGTATTCTATCGTTTCGAATTAGATGCAATGAGCGGCAATGAAACGAGCGTGGCGTACCTCGAATAGCGTTTAGCAATAAACCCGCTTTCGTGGCTGCGTGTAGTGCTTCCGTAAAGAGATATCGGAGCGGAGCGAATCGGAAGAATGATTCGGATGATTAATCCGCCAAGTGAATGTGTCGCGAGCCACGTCGCACGCTTGTGAAAAAAAAAAAAACGTGAAAATTACACGCGTGCCGCTCGAAACGCTAGTCAATTAATGAAAACTCGAATCTTACTTAACTACCCTTGCGCGTCTACGTTCGCAACAATTTGCGGACCGATCGCGCGATCTCTTCTCACCCGGCGCGCGAATGAAACAGGGGGTACACTGTCGGGGAAAAAAAAAAAAGTAATCGCGCCGACGCGACGATAAGAAAACCGCGTCGGCGAGACGGCGGATGAGCTAAACATACGTTATTTTTATGCCTGAAACTGCACGTGGATTTGGCCCACGATACTTTAGCATTAATGTCCAGTGTAAATACGGATATATTCTTCACGTTATATATACATATACATATATATATATATATATATATATATATATATATATATATATATATATATATATA
>QVOA01023893.1:0-10424 GCA_014825685.1 Pseudomyrmex cubaensis
CAGATTCGGATTCAGCGTGTCAAAATACGCAGAAATAGACTGGTCTGGTCCTATGAACCGAGAATTTTTTTTATATTGTGTGCCTGTGTAATGTATACTGAAACAAAATGTTTACTTCTTAAATGTACTCCTTTTTTTATGTTTTTTAAAAAGTAGTTTTTGATGCAAGAGTAGCTTTTATGCATGTTTACATTTTATTTTTTTTCCAACTATTACTCACACAAATTATGAATATCTTTTAATCGTTCAAATAAGAAGTCTCTTTGTGTCCAAATAAACGGTGTCTAAATGAATGGTGCACAATTGCACAATGTCTAAGTGAACAGTGCGACACTTTCTGTGTCTAATGGAACAGTGTGCAACTTTTGGTGTCTAATTGAACAGTTTGCAACTTTTGGTGTCTAACTGAACAGTGCGACACTTTCTGTGTCTAATTGAACAGTGTGCAACTGTTGGTGTCCAAACAAACAGTGTTTAAATGAACGATGCGCAATTGCACAGTGTCTAATTGAACGGTGTCTAATTGAACCGTGTCTAAAAGTTTGTGTCTATTTGCATTGTGTACAATTGCAACGTGTCGAATTGAACGGTGTGTCAAAGTGAAGGCCACTCGTACATAAGATGGATTCTAGAAGTGGACTGGAAGACACCGGGATACTTGGTGAGGGAAGGGACACAAAAGGAATTGCTGAAGGCGAGGGAGGGCCAAAGAGCATGGAATTTTGAGAAGAGATTGAAGAGGGAAGAAGGGAGAAAAGAGCGAGATTATAAGATGTTGAAAGGACATTGAGAGCAGAGCGGTAAACAGAGGAGAGATGTCGAAGTGGGAGAAAAGTAGAATAGAATATTACAAAAAGAGAAGTATTGGAATGAAGGAGCTAAGGGAACTGAAAGAGAAAACAGTAGGAAGAGCATATGTAAATGTTGATAAGGAAAAAGAAAGAACTTCAAAGAAAAAAGAGATGGAAAAAGATAGATAGAGCGAGGTATAATCCGTAGTACAAAAGAATAAAAAAAGTAAGGGTACCAAAATACTTAAAAAAAGGCTGGAGAGAAAGTAAGTGGAGGAAAACAGCGAAGTTTAAGTTAGAGAATGAGATGAAGGAAGCCAAGTATAGTCGAGTCTCCGTAATTTTCGCACTTTGTAGTTTCTTAGAACTTTCTATTCGTTTTTTGCGTCAGAAAAGAGCTTCCCCTACTACTTTTATTTATATATCTACATATGCGCGTAATGTATATAAAATGTAGTGATATGTCACTACAGCTGCGTTCTGATATTCACTGCCAGTACTAAAAATCTATACTTCACGTCACATGTGCAATAGATTTTCAATACTGGCAGTGAATATCGGAGCCTATATATGTATATTTTGTTGGTGCGGTATAAGTATGTCAGAAAGATTTCGCGGTTCCGAGTACACTGTAATGGAAGGGATGCGCGCACAAGCTAGTAGCCGCTACGTGTCCGCTCAGCGAGCGACTGCTTTGTGTGCGTACGCCTTCCATTGCGGTGTACTCGGACCGCAAGACTTTCCCTCGTGGGGAATTCAGTAATTTTCCTTTTCTCTAAATCAAGAGCCCAGACATGAAGAAATTACTCGACTGTACTGAAGAAGAAAGTAAAAACTTATGTAAGGTCTGTAACTTAGAGGTAGAGGAGTAGAGACATATAAGAAGAATATGGGCAGTGAGGAGCGGAAGAGGGAAGAGATGGTAAAGATAGTGCTGAGAAAGAAGGGAAAAAAAGGACAATAGTTAAGGAAACTGAAAAAATTCCGGGACGGAGAAAAATAGAGAAGAGAATGAATGTAAGAATGACGATAGAGAGAATGGGAGAGTGAGTAAAGAGAAAGTAATAATGGATAGTAAGAATAGAGTGTGAATTGATTTAGGACGCGTTGAAAAAGCGGAAACGGAGGTCTACAAGAGTAGAGTGTGTGTGTGGCTAGATAGGGTAGATTTAGAGAATAAGTTAGAAGTTAAAGTGTAAGACTAGTTAGAAGTTAGAGTGTAAGGTAGTTTTATAAGTTAGTTATAAATTATTTTGTAAAATAGAGACTATAGCGTAAAGCTAGTTATAAATATTTTTGTAATCCTAAGGTGATCAAATAAAGTTACTACTACTACTATTACATTATAACTTCATAAGAATCTCATACTTATGTTATTATTATTCTTCCATACAAGTAGGTATCTTTTTTTGTTTATAATGATAACAAAGTCATTCATGTATTAGGTCTATAATAATTCTCGGCACTCTCTAAAATCAACTATAACATTAATAAAATCAACTATAACATTATATAAATTGCTGAGTTTCCGGCCCTCTTTAGAGTATTCAAGTAGCAACCTAAAAAAATTAACACGCGATTATATAGCTGACATAACTTTAAAAAATAAATGAAGTTCGTGTGAGTCAAAATGTCGTTTTAGAAAAAGCATCTCAGTGTATTAAAACCGGGTAAAACGAACTGCAAAATGTTATTAAGATCTACTGATGCATCTGAGTGACGTCATTGACCAAAAAAACCGTACATCGGTCATAGAACAGAGCAAGTGATACCGCTGCACGACAACGTGAGGTCATAAGCAGCGAAAGCGACAAAGCAGTTTATTTGTGCGTAAGATTAAGAAATGCTGTTACATCCAGCTTATTCTCCTGACCTGGCTCCATCGAATTATCACTTGTTTCGATCGCTACAACAACGTCTAGCAGACTCTCACTTTTAAACAGAAGAAGTGAGAGATGTGAAAAAAAGCATCGATGACTTTATTGAATCAAAACCGCTGTCTTTTTTCCGCAAAGACATCCGCCACTTGCCTGATAAATAGCAAAAATGTATAAAGTGTAGAGGAAAATTTCTCAGAGTAAAATGTAACAGGAATTTTTGAAAATAAACCTTGAATTTTAACAAGAAAAGAATTAATTTATAAACCTAATATTTTAAGAAATTAGCATCTTCTGATGAAAGAAGTGATGCGTCTTTATAATAGGCTGAAGATTTTTGAAGGATATCTGCCAAGATTATCCTTCAAGCGAATCGAAGGACTTCGGGAATATCAAGTGTGAATTAAGGTGATTGATGCCACTCTGATATGGATCGCCGGATGTTCGCGTAATCGGGTCCGCGAAGTCGTTCATTTTTCATAAAGCTGTCAAAAATTAACGTGATCTGACAGACCGGCTCGCTATACTTCAGGGAAATCTCTGCCGTGATGACGTTACGGTAGTGTTTAATCTGTCTGAGAATATAAATGAACATAACAAGTAATATTTTAGACGATCGTAATCTCGCTAATTATTTCAAATTTATTATTTTTTCTATAGAATTCAGAAATGTAATCAAGCTAAACTTTACGCAAATTTTAGAAATTTATAAACAATAAGTACATTATGAAAGTTACAAATATATAAAACACAATGAACAAAAAAAGAAGTACAAATAAATTATGTGCCACGCTTCACGCTAAAATAATCTACTTATAACTTTCTGTGCGAATGTTCAATATACATTCACGCGCTCATTATATTGCTATTTACACAGGAAACAGCATCGTCAATCACGAAATCGTTGGATGTGTTTTCTGCGTAGCACAGTAATACAAGTTAGTGATGAAAAATAAGCGTAATCTTCAGAAAAATCAATTACTGAAAAACTAAAAAACTCACTACGTTTTTATTCCAAACATACATAACAAAACACTTATTGATTTTGATCAAATGTGACAATTTCGAATTACATGCAATTCATCGACATTGTTTTTATAAACATTATTTTTTCACCAATACCGTTTTAGTCGACGATATGCGTTCATTATTTTTTTACCGACATAAACATAAATAATATTTTTTATTAACAATGTTTTGATCGACATTTCGCCACAACGATCTTGACCAATGTTATGTTTTAATCGATTTATTATCTATGAATGTATCTTTAGCAAGACTTTTATCTATATATTCTCACAAATTCCTCCCTGTACTAAAATTACCTTCTATACTATAATAATTTTTAACATGTTTCTATAACCTTTCAAGTCCAGACATAAATCTTCCAGACCTATCCAAAAGTTTTAAACCGGTGTCTCTACTAAATATTAGGTTAGGTGCAAAATCTGAAGACACTAAAAAAACTTTAGAACTTTAGACAACGGTAGAAATCATTGACAGCGTCATTCGTTCAATACTTTGCAAATATTTAATTGTGAAGTATGAAAAGGGTCTGAGAGACCCAGATCAGGACAAGACGTTGGCATTTCGAAAAGTAAATAAATTTTTTTCAGTTTGAGCACTTCTAACTAATTGATGTTTTTTTTATAATTTTATGAAAATATATGTATATATACAGCGATTTATCAGAGTGCAGAGTACGCGATTTGCAGCTACAAGAGCAAATATTCCATCCGTGGAATATTTGCAAAAAATTTCCTTTTCTTTAAACACTTATATCTTCGAAAATACTTAAAATTTCTTCAATCTGTTTTTTTGTATCGCAGAATCGTTCAAACATTTTATTAAAAAAAAGAATATGTCAAAATATTTATTTATTGCTAAAATATTATACGTCAAAGTTAGGCGCTAGAAAAATGCATTCTTTGAAAAACGTCTCAAAAGACCCGTTGTGAAAATGTTTTTATTTTTAAAAGTTTTAGAAGATTATTTTCCCTGAAATATGAACGATTCCGTACAAAACTGCGTTAAAAGTTTGTAAAAATCTTAATTACAAAAAAAATGATAAATTTTTACGCAAAAGCCTCTTTTTTTTTTTTTTTAAATTGTCAGGTTTTTCGTTAAATGCTCATATCTTCGAAACTACTTAAAAGTTTTTCAATCTGTTCTTTTTATCGACGTAGAATCATTCTAACTTTCGATTTAAAAAAAAAGAAATTTAAAAAATATAAATTTTTCGTGGAAATATTCGATCTTAAAGTCGCGTGGGTCTCACAAACGCGGTCTAAACAACCCGTAGATCAGTTTTTAGGTCTGGCCTTGAAGAGATAATATACAATATATTTTTAAAACATAAGAACATATCTCTAACATAATGTATGCACATTATATTAAAGAAATATATAACTACAACTTGTAAGAATTTTGCAACTGTATAATCTGCATGCGATTTTGTAAGGTTCTTTGTATACATTCTTCTTTTATCTGATCTTTTCTTCTCTTTTTTGGTAATTTGCTGCGTAAAATTTTTTTACATTTTCAACCATATTTTGTTTGTTTTAAATATTACGTATAAAAGTAAATTTTCCAACATTTTTCTCGAGGAAACACTGGTGCCGTGACTCAACATAATTTTATATTCTTGGTAAGGAGAATGTATAAAATTGTTACATACTGATCATATTTTCAGTGAGAAAACTAATAATTAATCTATCTCATGTCTATGTTGCATTTTGCCATTATATAATATTATTCAACCTATTAGACAATTAATTGGAAATATATTTTTAATATTATTGAAAGCATCTAAAATTTCTATTGGCTTCAAAAGTGCAAGAGAAGGCATATGTTTTTAATTAATAAACTAAATGTTTCGTCTGTTCCATATTATCTTACTAAACATTTTTATATTTAAAATACAAAGCCTATCATAAATGAAAAATATTTGTTTATGATTGTAGTAGGAAATATTGCTTAAATTATCTTATTGCTGTAATTTTGAAATCGATAAGAATTCAGGATTCAAGCATATATCATATTCATAAGCAGCAAAAATTATGCTTTCTAGCAACAGTATATAAACTGCTTAACTCTTGAATGATAAAAGTGTATATGTTATTGTTAAAGGGTCCTAGGATTGACTGGTCAATGCGCGAAATAATCAAGCGTTTTGGTCAAAGCCCGAAATAGTTTTGTGTTTCGGTTTTTCAACTTATGTTACTATTGCAGTGACACTTTTTTTATGAGATTTTTCTAACGTGCTCATCAACCGACGTAGCGATTTTTGCGAGCACATAATAATAATCATATACGATAGTATACGATACAAACAAAATATTTTTTACTTCTCAATTGTATACGGTGTCCAGAAGATCATTGATCAAACCGCTTGGTTGTCCCGCGCATTGACCAATCAATCCTAGGACCGCCCATGCTTCGGCTTTGATTATAACATATGATAAAAGAAAATAATAGAACTATTAGCTTCCTCTTTGTTCATCATTACATTACCATATAGCATATAATTGTTCTAGAAATATAGGAATTATTTTAAATGTTTCATCCATCAGTCAGCATTTTGTTTTAGCTAAAGACTATAAATTATATCCGTTATTGTAAATAAAATGATAGAGTGCAAGGATTCTTTTATAATCTTTATAAATGGTTTTCCGTTCAATGTTTTAGATCATTCTTCTGATAAACTCAATTTATCTATGTTCTGTGATTTTTTAAGATTTACTTTTCTTTTGTACACATTGTATTTGTTACTTTATTACTTAATAAATATAGTTGAGATTTTGTTACTTCTGTAATTATATTTCTAACGATATTGCATAGTTTTTCGTTGCTTTCATAGCTAATTCTTTTTTGCTTTATTGCAAACTTCTATTACTTCAGACCGTGATGCTTTAAGTGCATGATTATGTTTTGAAAGATTGTGTTTCCGAATAACGTGCTGTCCGGTCATATATACTATAGTTATTTTACATTTACAATTATTAATGCTTTTTTCACATATTCAATAATATAGATCATCTCTATATTTTGCAACTTTTTCTAGACAAATCATACAAAATTTTGCTTTATTACGACTTGCAATAAAATATTAGTGGAACTATTTCCTTGTTCTTTCAATAAACTTATTATTTATCGTAGTAAATATGTACAACAAAACTTTAAACAATCTTCCTATATGAAAATGATATATTTACTGATTGAATGTAAGATTCCGGCAAAAGACATAAAGTTAGTTTAAGTCAATGTCGCGGAATGTCTATCAAAACATTATCGAGAAAAAATATAGTCAAAAATATAGTCGACAAAAAACATTGTCAATGAAATTTTTATGTTAATGAAAACATACCGTCAATTAAAAACGGTGTCGGTGAAACAATATCAATGAAATGCATGTTGATAAATTTTAGTTTTTGTAATTCGACGATTTCTTATTCATATGTCTATTAATTGTACCAAGATGTGACGATAAAAATATTGCGTCAATCGTATCAAATTTCACTTAAAGAAAACATTTAGTTTGCAACGGAAAGATGACAGAAAATGTTTGCGTATCCTATATGTTACGCGCACATTAAATATTTAGTGCATTCGCGATGCCCTGAATTCATCTCGCGTATGTTGTGTATAGCGCGTAAAACTCGAAATATCGAGTTTCCGCGAACACGTCTGTAGGTGCAAGTTTTTCTTTCAGTTTTCTTGTGAAAGAAAAACCTCGGCTTTTAAAACAAAACCTACAAAAGTAAAGAAACAAGGAGACATTTCTTATCGCAAAGTTGCGACAAAAGCTTTCTATATATATATATACAAAAAATATATATCAACCGACAGGCAAAAAAATTGAACGCGGCGCGTAAGTCATGGCAATTAAATTTCACAATAACATTTTTATTTTTACAATAACATTTCTTACACGAATTAATAACATTTCTCTTTAAAAAAGAGAGGGAAAGAGAGAGAGAGAGAAAGAGGAAGAAGAGAAAATCGATAAGAATATTTTTAACAGATTTGTCGACAATATACATATGAGTAAAAAAATAGATCAATAATATATTTATCATTAATGTTATATATAATATTAATGATAAATATATTATTTTCTAATATTCCACATTGTTACTATTAAAAAAATTATCATTGTAACAAATAAGTTGATTTATTTGGATGCCACCAGGTATAAAACATATGTACATTTTACTTGAAGCTAGAAGGCGTCAGAAAATTATCACGATCGAATATGAACATTTCCAGCCAAGTGCTGGGTCTTTACCTCATTCATGACAAAATGAAGCTCGCGCGGCTTTTTAAGGAAACTGCTGCTCTACGGCTTTCCCAAGAGATATGTGTATTCAGAACACGTAAAATCCACGAGAGAACGAGACCAGGGACTTAGAAATGACGTCGAAAAAGTGATGAAGGAATTTCAAATTCTACAATTGTGAAAAAAAGGAACGAGACTCGTCGAACGCCTAGATCGAATGAACTTTCATGCAAAGAAAGAATGGATTTTTTTATTTCATCTTAATGATTTTCTTATTGCACGGAATATTGCGATTATAAACACAACGATGCGACCACAATTAGCACATGAATTGAGGAAAAAGATTTAAGATTTTTTTTTTAAATTTAAAAAAGTATGAGAATATAATATAAAATGTAATATAAAAAAAGGATACATATATAGCTACGTTTGTTTGTACGAATATAAGAGATTCATGATCGGTCAATGAATTAAAAGTCGATATGACATGTGCAAATATATCGAAAACTTTATGGCAGCAATCAACACATGAAATTAATTTATCCGTTTTGGCTGTAAATAGGTTCGTTAATCAGCAAAACAATATTTGCTTAGCTGATTCTCGATCATCTGAGGGGACATAGATTAATGTAGTCTTTCCAATCGAGTTATTTAGTTCAGAGAAAAAATAAAAAACACAACTTATCCCGATCAAGTGTGAAAGCAAAACGAACGAGACGTGATTTAACGAACCGATTGCTCAGCTATTGCAAGCGGAAGATTTTGCTTCTAAAGAAAAGAAATGTACTTGCACAAAGCACGTAATTTCTACTGCACGGTATGTATTTTAAAAAATATATACGTATATAGATATAGAAATGTATAGAAAATGCTTAGTGTGGTCTGATTTTACAGAATATATTTTTATTCGTTGAATCTCGTAAATTTAACTTTGTGTATTGATTATATATATTATTAAACAAACAATTAAAGAATTTCTCATTCTTAACGTAAAAAGATTAGAATTTTACAAACCAAAATTTTCAAAGATTATTTTGTACAATTACCACGTGGTTGTTCATAATGTAAATTAATTTATTTCTATATATATATATATATATATATATATATATAGGAAAAAATGATTGTCTATATAGAAACATCTGTCAGCTAAATCGCGAGGTTAAAAAAATTAAACTGCGAACAATTTTCGGCGACTTAAAACCTCTACGACTAAAACTTTTACGGAAAACAAACAGCGCGTGACGGAATTTAGATAAAGAACTTGCAACGGTCGAGTTGTAAATAATGCCAATAAAAAACAACTTCCAGCTGAATCATGGATGATACCATTATCAAGTGGCTGCAATTTTTCTCGCATACGGAAAGGAATTTCACATTAGCATTCTCGCATACAAAATGTTGTTGGGGAACAAGGGTATTATCCTCGAGAAGTTACGTAAATATCTAAGAGATATCTTTCCATATAAGAAAATGCACTTATCGAAAACACAATCCAATCCCGTGCACTTAAAAGAGCGTACAGAAAACTATAAGATTTCAAATTTACAAGTGTAACGCGCGATGATAGTTTTTTTTTAAAAAAGGAACTCTTTATTTGGAAAATAATTCTAATTTCAAAAAGATGTTCAAAAAGCTAAGTATTATAGAATAAAAGTAGTTATAGAATAAAAGATCCATTTTCATATTTTAGAGACACAAGAATGTCAAGCGAAGAAGAATTGAAAAACTAATAAAGGAAGTTTGTGTGTGTGTGTGTGTGTGAAGAACCAACAGTTGAAATCACAATTTTTCAAGTGCTTTAGATCTCAATAATGAAAATTTCAGAACTTTAAGATATAAAAAGGTGATACATTAGAAAAATTAAAAGCATCTTTTTTTGACCACTTTAATGAGACTTCATATGCTTTTGTTTCCTAGTAGCTTTGAAAAATTATTTTTAAAGACGAAAAAAAAGAAGACAAAGTTACAAAGCAGTGTGGGCGAATTACGAAGGAAGATTTAACAAGCTCACTATGGAAGTGGACCATGAATCGTTAGAGCAAAGTTGCGTTTCAAAATGTGCGCTTTTTGGCCATTGAACTTGAGCGAGATAGAAACGTGATAAAGAAGATTGATGATACTTCTGAAAAAATCAAGACAAAAAAGAAATTCCTTTTCAGATTATCATCTCGAGCTTGGTTTCCCGCGGAATCTAATTAACCATTATGTACTAAAAATGGTCTAAAATGGTCTAAAATGGAATTTATATTGTCTCATTTTAATGACAGACTACAAATTTGACATGTGCAAAGTTGTGTTTTAATTTAATTATTACGATTTTTACAAAAATAATGATTTAATAGAACGAAAGACAATTAAATATTTTAATCAAGAGGCACGGTAGTGTCTCGCGCCAAGTTTACGCGCAATGAAGTCGCGCGCGAACGGTGCGAGCACTCCGTGCCTCTATTACGCGAAAATGAGTAATTTTGACAT
>QVOA01023894.1:0-10608 GCA_014825685.1 Pseudomyrmex cubaensis
TCTTCATATTAAATTGTAAAGACTTAGAATGGCGTATGGACCAACCTGAATAGGTCCACTGAGCCAACTTCGCACCAAGACCAAGATCATGAATATCTCCCCCATTGTAGCACTGTTTTTAGGATGTTGTAACGGTCGGATGTGCGTTGATACGCAGTTGTTATTTTTGGACTTTTTCGGTGGCCGTTTTCACCGGATATCTAATAATAGTAGTGTCAAGACTTCTACATATATGTTATTAAGTCGATAACGCTTACACTTAAGATTCTTAGAATGGCGTATGGACTAACCTGAAAAGGTCCACTGAGCCAGTTTCGCACTCACGTGGTCCACGTTGAGTATTTGAGTACAGTGAAGTGCAGTGAAGCATGGTGGAGTAGAAGAAGTAAGCAGTTTATACGATATTTTGCGTCTATTTTGTTAAAAAGAAACACGTAATTTCTTTACAATGAAAGTTAAAATCTTAAGTAGAAATCCGGACACATATTTACGAGAAACTAAACAGGATATTCACAAAAGTAAGTTACATCACGATGATGTCCTGAGATAACCTCTGAGATATGTTTGTGCAATAAATAATTTAAAAGCTTTGAAGAATTGGATCTTGTGCTCGTAAAAATCGCTCTGACGGTTGACAGTTGACATGTTAAAAAGACTACATAAAAAAAAATAAATAACTTAAAAAACTTTTGTTATTTACAGTTCCTAGAAATTATGATCCCATTCTACATCCCTTCCAAGCTGCGCGAGAGTACACACAGGCATTGAACGCCGTTAAACTGGAGCGAGTTTTTGCAAAACCGTTTATTAAAAGTTTAGATGGTCACAAGGATTCGATAAGCTGCATGTGTAAACATCCTTCTCAGTTGTGTAATCTTGTGAGTGGTTCCTACGATGGTGAAGTAAGAATATGGAATCTTGCCACGGGAGCGTGCGAACGTGCAATTTTAGCTCACGATGGCATTACTCGTGGCGTCATTTATGTGCCAAATGGAGAACAGTTAATTACTATTGGAGATGACAAAACAATTAAGACATGGAATACTGCTCTTACTGCTAGTGAAAATGAAGAACCTATAAATACCATTGTCAGCAAAGTATGCAATGTTTTGCTTTGTTTTTCTTTGTTATAAGGTTTTAGATGATTTGCAGAATATTTACATACATATACAAAGTCAGTTTCTTTAAAACTAATTATTACTACATTAATTTATAGACTATGTTGACTGGCATAACACATCATCAGTTTCATCCAATATTTGTTACCTGTGGAGAAGTGTGTCATATGTGGGAGGAGACTCGTAATGAGCCAGTTCGTACATTTAAATGGGGTGTAGACAGTTTGCATGATGTAAAATTCAATCCTGTACAATCAAATCTTTTAGGTATTGTGTAATATGGATTACAATTTTGCTTTATTACATTATTTAGTATAAGAGTCTAGAGCAAACTCTTATTGAAACATTGATTTTTATTTTTAGCTTCTTGTGCAAGCGATCGCAGCATAATTTTGTATGATACCAGAGACACAGGACCCTTGAAAAGAATAATTATGAAATTAAAGAGCAACAAACTTTCTTGGAACCCGATGGAAGCTGTGACTTTCACATGCGCTAACGAAGATTATAAGTGAGAAAAGATAAATATATAGTGATAACAGTCTATAGAAATTTCGCAGAAATTTCACAAATGTTTGTGGTTTTTAGTTTGTACACCTACGACATTCGAAAGTGGAAAACTCCAGTGAATGTACATGTGGATCACGTTGGGGCTGTAATAGATGTGGATTACGCTCCGACAGGAAAGGAATTTGTCTCGGGCAGTTATGACAAATCGATCCGTATCTTCGGTGTCAATAAGGGCCATTCGCGAGAAGTGTATCACACAAAACGCATGCAGAGACTCACCTGCATAGCGTGGTCGTTCGATAACAAGTACATAATCAGCGGTAGTGACGAAATGAATCTTCGCATATGGAAGGCCAAAGCATCGGAAAAGCTTGGTATTGTAAGTAATAAACATCACGGAATACAATAACTATATAACTTTGTGTAAATAAGATAATAATATATTTCTTTTATTTGTTTTTACAGTTGAGACCTAGGGAACGAAACGCTCGTCTTTACAACGAAGCGCTGAAACAAAAATTCGCGGCCAATAAAGAAATTCGGCGAATTGCGCGTCACCGACAAGTGCCGAAACATATCTACAACGCGCGAAATGAATTACGATCGATCCGAGAGAAAGCGTTGCGCAAGTACGTACCGAAGTCACAAATATTCACGAATTTTATCAATCCTGTGAACAGAAGTGCGATCTTAACAAAAATATCGTTTTGTTTTTTTTCCAGGGAAGCCAATAGGCGTTATCATTCCAAGAAGGGTGCTGTGCCGTACGTGGCGGAGAGACAAAGGCACGTTGTGTCTCAGGAATAAAAGACGAGATTTCGCATTTTATATATATATATATTTATTGTAATAAATAATTTCTCTTGTGACATTATACAACGCATCGCGAATAAATTCATAAAACATTACAAACCTCAAGCAGTGAATAATGTCATGCGTAGCGTACCTTACAACAATTAATATGCTGCGTTTCTCGCGCGATTACTTCAGCACGCATTAGTCGGTTTCGTAATACAAATATGTTTCTTCACTTTTTTCTCTGTTTCTCTCTTTCTCTCTCAGTATTTTAACTTTGTGTAAGTCCGAAAGATTTATTAAAATTCTTGTACAATCTGATGGGTCGCAAGATGAAGAAATGCAAGACATTTCTTAAATTTAAATAATTTCGGTAAAAGTTTTTTCTCGTGTGATAAATTTTTGAAAATTAATTCGTACGTCATGGATTCAAAAAGCTCCAACAAAAAATATTCTTTTATTATTATTATTATTATTATTATTATTATTATAATGACTTAGCAATTCGCGTTATTAAAGCGTTCGATGGAGACACATTGCAGAAAGTAGCAGAAAGTCAGAAGAAGAGATTCATATTCGCACAAATCTATTATACATATTATACATACGATTTTGATGCGCCATATGCATCTTTCTGAGCTTTCTCCCGACCCCAATGTGTCATTGTTAGGTATATTATAAATCTGAATACAAATCTTATCGTTCTCGATAGAGTTAATATTTATTTGTCTCTCGTCTAGAGAATTGAAACTGTTTATCACTTCAGAGAATGTAAAATCCGATGCTACGAATACGGAAAAAAAAATAGTAATCTCGCTGTCGCGTTTATCTCTTTCTCGCATCTATAGCATTAAATATACGATCGCTGTAGTTTTCATCTCTTTTCTTTTCCGTATATGAATCTTGAGCGGTTTTGAGCTTAGTATACAATTAAAAATATTACATTGGCAGTTTTGTTTTTTTTCGAGTCTGATGTTATACGTTCTGAATAAACGCTTGTGCATAACAAAGAAAGCGATTATTCACTCGAAAAAATATCTTCTCAGACGTATATAAAAAAGTGCCGCACAATTATTTTGGTCGCCATAAATGGTATAAACAGTGATAAGTAGATGTTTGTTTTTTTTTCTTTTTCACGCGAAATCGCGTATAATCTGCATCATCGTAACTATGCGCGAAATTTCTGTACAAGACTAGGTAGTTGAGAAACTAAATTATCGCTTACATTATTTCGTATTTCACCGAATCTAAATTTCAAAGAAATTGCATGTTCTTCTTATTATATTTTAAATAAGAAGAATTTCATGGCCTTTACGAATCTTTTCTCTGACGCGTTTAATTAAATATATATATATATGTGTGGAAATATGGAATACAAATAATTAATATATATATATTTTTATATATATACATATAAACACATGTATATGTGTGTACATTAATACGATGATCTTTTTCAGGGACTAAAAATGAAAAACGATTTGCTCTCCTTACTGCGCTTACAAAAATTACATATTTTTTATTTACTTTTATTTGTTTAAGAATAAAAGAGAATTTGATTTTAAATATTATACAATTTTCTTAAAGATCATAAAATTTTCTGACAATAAATTATATTTTATAATTTTTCGAATAATTTTGTTGAAATAATTGTGTTCCTGTATATAAATGTCTATTTCACTTTTAGTCCCGATTACAATGATACACCATCAGAATTGCAACTAAATGACAACGGAAGAAGTCGGATACACAGTCTCGATAATGAATCAGTTGTCCTGATTTTGTTCCCAAGCTCGAACAGTTTTGTATATACGGTTCGATTCTCGCGGTCGGGTTTTCGAAATACAGAAAATATGTAACGACCGCGTGATACGTAATTCTAAACTTCGTTTGATTTCGCAGTTGAGTTTCAAATATGTTGGGAAGGCGGCTAGTTTTAGGTCTATTTTATAGTTTTAGAATAATTCAGCTTTTTTTATTCAAAAAATCGATATAAATTATCATTGACAGAAGACAACAATTTCCAATTTTTTTTTTACAAATTACTAAATTATCGCTTCAATCGAATAAGAGAGTCAGAAGTTATATTTATAAAATCGCTTTTGAATCGTAAACCGTTGAATAGATGGATGAAGAACCATATATTTTTAAATGCGGTTTGCTATTCTGGAAATAAAGTATCGATTGTTCTATTTGCAGAACATTTCCTCGTATAACATCTCTCCACCAAATTACAGGTTTCAAACGGTCTTGAAATCTTTCGAGATTATTCGCGTGTGTGTGTAAATATATTATTTACTTATCTACTTGAAATTAGATGTTTAAGTTAAGAAAAAAATTACTTTTGCAATTAATTCTTTCATCTATCTTCTCAATTTTTCCAATTACTCAACACTATTTTATTCATAACAAGAATATATATTATACGAATCGTTTGGTATCATTCAACTATCGAGAACGAGATCCAAACGATAACAAAAAACGTGGTTCTTACCTTTTAACACAGAGAAACTTGCAAAAAGACACGATAAAAGTTTTCGACATTTACTCCGATCGAAGGTTTGACAAACTTTTTTCTTTTTTTTTTTTTTTACACACGTTCTACTTAATTCGCTATAACAAGTTTACAACTAATTTCTCGTCAAGAAGCGTGCTGCAATATAAAAGATCCATCTGTCTTCCGCGCGCGACGTTCCTAATCCCATTCACGTTCGTAACGCTAGCAATTATTAAATTATCTCTCTACGCTACCGTATCTTATCGTTATTAATGACTTACGAGTATATATCACTGGTGGCTGTGCGAGTCTTTCCGGAACATAGACTTGAATAACTAAGCGTCGCCCGAGTGTTGTGTACCTTTGTGCTGTGCGTGCCGATCTTTTTTGCTTCAGAGATATCTTCGTTAAAACGTTGCCTCTTCTCGCGATCAATGGCACAAAATCAACCCAGGTACAAATATAACGAACGAAATTGCTTCTCATCTCGATCCATGCCACATAAATCGACGAATTTTTCCGCGTTCTCGCGATAATAAAAAAAAAAAACAAAATGCACAAATCCTTCGGATTGTTACTACATTGTATCAGAGCGAGTTTATTATTGTTCTAGACGTTCAGATCGGCCATCATTTTGCGAAAGTCCGCCAGAGTGTTGTAATCCGGGTCCGAGTCGATGTCCGCGAAATCCTTGCTGGAATCGGTCTTGACGAAGCTCGGATTATAGCGGCTTAACGACAACGGGCACGGCAATAATTCCGGCATAACCGAGTGGTGAGTGATTAGCGCGGTGAGCGTCGTGAATTCTTTCGTGAAGCCCTGGAACATACAATGTTATCGATTTTTACGGAGCTTCATGTTGCCGCGACTAATTTTAGTACTCTCCGAAATCTATACTTGTGTCTTCTTCGCAGTAGTTTTTGGGAGTATTGATAAAATCTTCTTCTATATTCCAGTTTTTATTCAATACGAAAAAATAGCCACACACAAAAAATTTATTATAAAATGTTTTTGGCAGAGCAAAGCTTTTCTTATGCTCTCTTGCAT
Organism: Pseudomyrmex cubaensis; assembly: GCA_014825685.1. Lineage (NCBI taxonomy): Eukaryota > Metazoa > Arthropoda > Insecta > Hymenoptera > Formicidae > Pseudomyrmex > Pseudomyrmex cubaensis. The sequence goes on from QVOA01023894.1 coordinate 5,968, forward strand.
AAAAATTTTTAATAACAAAAAACAAACGTTTATTTAAATATCTATTTTAAATAGATGGTGTGTAAAAATTTGTTGTTTAAAATTTGCGTTCAACGCAAGCGTTACATTACACAACATATTTTCAAAAAACATCTTCTCTAAAATTCTGTTTAATTAATTCACACGAGAGCTCAATTATACGAGAGTTCGTTGTTTTCATTGTTGCGCACGTGGCATTAGTACACATGTTACACAAGCACGCATTGTATAATGGCGGAACCGCATTACCGACATTGTGAAATACAATATTAGTTAGCGCGAAGGTCTTTCCCCGCGTATATTTTCAAGCACCGCACGTGGCGAAACGGACCCGATAACGAGGCGGGTATTATAAACGTATCGCGCGCCCGTGTCCTGAGACTGAGGGCTCCATATGTATGTATCAGAATTATCACACACGGCATTCATTCGAATCTGGGCGCTCTGTGCTGGTTACACGGGCGCACAGATGCAATTCCGCGCGCCCCGGCACGCAGGAACGAGAGAGAGAAAGCGGAGTTTTGATTTCCCTACGGCATTCGCGGCACATCCAACAAAACTCATTTATACTGGTTTCGGAGATTATCAAAGTACGCGGGACTCATTTAATCTATTCTACGAGGGGGGAAGTTCGACCATTTAAATACGCGTATCCGAACGCGTGTACAGCGGGCTTTGCAGCGGGCTATACTAAAAGCTCCGACCCTCCGCGCGCGCAGAGCTTTAACATTCCCTTGTATTTCAACATTAACTCGCACGACAGATTTTTCCTCGCGCTCTCTCTCTTTCGCGCGAGTGTCCGTAAAAATATTTCCGAAATACTCGCAACATTCCACGCGAAGACAACGCGTGTAAACAAACGCAATTAACTCGCATCGCGGTTTTTTTTAAGATAATCGATTTTTTCTCGTACAAAAATGATAATCAACTTTGCGGCAAAAGTTGCGGTTTACGTAAATCTCAGATCTATCTTTGTATCTACTTCACAGCCGGGAGATGTTTCGCCGAGAAGAAATTTTCGAGAGATGATTTCTTTGTTCTCCGAGTTCTGCACGTTCGCAGCTGTGTACTTCGACGATTTGACGCGATACAAAGAATGCCAAAGAGATGAGGACACTTACTTTAATTTTGTAACCTTTGTTTGTACGCATTATGAGATAATGGGCTATTCCGCTCGGCTGGAATTCACGGGGCACACGAAGGGAGAGGGCGTAGCATCCGGGCTTGCTGGTGCTCTCTCGCACCATGAACGCTCCTTCCGGCTCCTGGCTTAATACTTCGAGCGTTATCTCCCTGGAATCACAGTCGTATCGTTAATCATAAATGAGAGGAGTGTCCCTTCTTCTTTTTTTTTTTTTTTTTGTTCGGACAAAAAAAGAAGAATCGACAAAAATCAGGTTTTGCACTCCTTCGGTATAGATTATGCTATCGGAAACGCTGGGCTGTGTGTGAACCGGATTGCGCTCGACGAATATTTAAAATTAGCCAGAGGCGACGCGGCTAATTTTGGCGCACTTACACACGCGCGCATGAGATCGCGCGCGCGCGCGCCCACGTTTCTCAGTCTGGTTACAACTCCGACATGTGGTAATGTGCGGTGTGGTACCAACCTGGGTATTCCAGCTTGAAACCAGGGCGCTTTGCGCAGTTCGGCCTCCTCGCTTCGATTATTCAAGCTGTCTGTCCTCTCGGGTAAAGGCGGCGGGGTTGGCGTGGAGCCATGAGTGCTACCGTCAGCGGGTACCGAGCTGCTCGACGTGCTAATTTGCGATCTTCTTTTCGACTTGAATTCCGCCTCCGTGCCCGAGCCCGGACAATTGTGTCCTATCCTGAAAATGAAAGAGCTGTCGTTTCACTATTCATACGATTCTTTCGCTGATGTCAGAGAAGTAAGAGAAGAATGAGAAGGAATAGGAAAGAGAAAGAGAGAAAGGAAGAGAAAGAGAGAGAGAGAGGGAGGGAGGGAGGGAGGGATGATTGTAATCCGGCTGGCTCACCTGTTGTTCTCGATGTTGAAGTTCTTCGCGGTTATAGACGCGTTGATGGTGTTGTCGAGGCTCTCGGACGGCGGAATCTTGTTGTATGACGGCCTGGTGCCCTCCGAGTCGATGATCGCCTCGTTTATGTAGCCCCCGGAATGAGGTCTGTTCGACGGACTGGTCGGCGTGCTGCTGCCGCTCACAAGCGGGCAGCTGTCATCCTCACCGTTCAGTCCAAGAACGTCGCGTCCACCTGTCAAACCCATCGCCAGCCGCTTTATCAGCGGCGGTTTGTCCGTTAGCCTCTTATACGAGTTCAACTCCGTCGGTGAGTTGCTCTCATCGCTGCTCGGCGTGCTCTGCTGCGATATGCTCTTCGGCTCGTCCTCGTTCGTTATGGGCCCGAGAACGTTCGTGAACGCCGGTCGCAGGCCGGGGATCGTGTTCGGCGCCTGGAATCCGAACTCGATTTTTGTCAAACCCGATACGACAAACGAGCCGCAATATAAAGTTTTATTTTAGTCGTTTTAATCGGAACGTGTTTCAGAATTTCATTTGTGGCGCTCGATTTTTGGTGTGTTACGCGAAAATGGATCAACTCTCTTTGCGATTCAACGTCGGCGTGTTCTAAAATGCGTTTCGCGGAATTTTCGAAGAGTCGCGTGTGATGTTACAATTAATATTGTAGGATCTTTTATTTTAAATAAATAAATAAATAAATAATTTAATGTTTTGTATTTGATTATAATAAATAGGAAAATAAAAAAAAAATAAAAAAAAAAAAAAATAAAGCAGCTCGTACTCACTTAGAACTCTCTTCGAAACGCGTAATCTTTCGAGCGTCTTATTTTATCGGCGAATTCGGATCTTCTCATACCTCTCTCGGCTCTAAATCTTTTAAGTCGACTCTGTTTTTCTGTTTTCGAATTTGTCGGTTGAGTCGTACACCGGTAATCGACAAATATTGTAGAGGCGAGAACGGAAAATATTTGTCACCTCTACAGTCGCGCAAATATACAAATTTATTGTGAGAGACCATCTCGCCGTTAAATTCGAAGATATAATAACAGAAGTATATAATATGTTTCTACGACAATATAATATAATTTTCCTACAATATTACAATTAATTTATATATTTTTATATATTTTTTAGATTTTGTGCAAGAAATATAAGATGATAAAAAAATTAAAATAAGACAAATAAGTCGTTGAAAGTAGTTAGAATTGTAAAAGAGATTAAGTAAGGTGTTACATAAAACTTGCGAGATAATTTTCTCTCTAAGCTACCACCCAGCGGAATTAATTGATTTTCGCGCAACACCGTTTAGACGTGAGTCGCGCACTCGATATATGAATTCACCTTTACGCTGGCGAGTCGCAGCGTAGGCGAGCCGGCGCTGCCAAGCTGCACGTTCATGTCCGAACCCCTTCCAGTCCTGGAGGTGGGCGATGTTCGACTTTTCAGCCAAGAATTCGACGACGGGCTCCTGCAAGCGCCCGCGGCGATCGTTTCGTCTCCGGACAGCGATTTGTTCTGCAAAGCGAAACGTACGTTGGTCATTGCTGATGTTACATCATCTATTTGACGACTATTTTCTTTTGATTACATCCTGTTCGAACGCAACGTTCTTTTCTGCGTATCAACGCCTCTTTAAACGGATCCGAAGACGTTCCATTCCAATGGGATCGTTCATTTACCGAGAGACCGTTAAACCGCGCGCGTACGAGTGTCTCTCCCTCTCTCTTTCTCTCTTGTGGATTTCTCTCGAATAAATATTTGATCGACGGAGAATCTCACAGTTCCCAAAACGATTTTGCGGCAAGGAGACTACCGGACGGATCGTGGCGGACTGACCGTTTTACTTGGATACGCGACGACGACGAGACGCGAGGCGGCAAGCGAGAGAGAGACTCGGGTCGAATTTATAATTAACGCGACCCGTAAACGGGACACCTACTGGAGTCGGCGGTCCCCGTGAGACCACGTCGAGAGGACATGCTCGTCGTCGTTGTCCCTTTCGTCTCGCGCGTTTGGATATTTAAGAAGCTCTTCCGCGAGTCGTTCTTCCTTCACGTTACACCACGGAAGTACGTGCACGGGTACAGAAGCTACTCTAATAGTCCGTGGAACACGTCGTGTTGCAAGCGAATGAAAAATTCATCAAATCGACTTGAATAAACAGTTCTAGTGATTTCGATGTATCGAGCAATGCCGTCGTCGAGAGAAAATATTTATGAAAATTCGCGTCGTCGCGTTTATAATACAAAAACAATGCGACCGTGTTCTGCGACGACTTCTAAAAGACATACATTGAAATACGCGCCTCTTTTTCGAAATCTCTCGAATTCTATGTTCTTATCTATTTCTTAACTGCGCGAAATATATAATTAAGCCGACGTAATACTTGAGAAGGTCTGAGAGATCTCCGCTAATTGTTGAAACTACTTAATTGCAATCTACGACGCAATCTATGCTTTTGTGTGAGATAACTACCAGATGGCAACAATATTTCCGGCTTGCGAAGTTGAGTCTCTCTAAAGTTTGACTTCGCTAACTTGTTAGCACGAACGGTGACAAAAACAGATTGCTTCATTAGCACTTTGAACTGCAATGAATTTTTTTTTTTTTTTTTTTTTTTTTT
>QVOA01023895.1:0-2500 GCA_014825685.1 Pseudomyrmex cubaensis
GAAAGCATCTATCCTTTTCTAAGTTTTGACCATTTTCTCTCTACACAAGAGATAGGGAACGCGCAGTCTATATATTATATGTCTATGCTTTTTACCAATCAACGCTCGGTGTCAAAGCGCCGGTGTCTGCATGAGGATCCAGGCTTAGATTGAAAGAGCAGAAAGTTGAGAAGTCAGGTCAGTCAGGATTGGTCAGGATGAGCAGGTGAGAATACACAAGTAAGACATTTCTTGGCTTTTTCTATAATTTACTCCTTTTTTTATTTAAATGTTGTTACTTTATGTATTTATATTTATTTTAAAATTTTCGCAAATTTATTATTAAGAACTGTGGATATATGCAATATTCTATAGCGAGAAAAATTAAAATCGCGCTAGGTTAGGTTAGATTTAATCGATTACGTGAGCAAAATAAATTCTTTGTTTTTTTATATTAATTTTTGTTATTTATTCCATTTTATTTTGACTTCTTTTTATTGTAAGTTACGGAATACGTAGAGTAAATATATGTATTTAAAGCCAATATTTTAATATCCTCTCATTTTGGCGTGCCTCTGCCTTGCATTTCGGTAGAGCATGAATGCTTGTGGGAGGTAAAGTAATAAGGAAATTTGCCTTCGGAATCCACACGATGCTGTCTGGAGCCGTTTCTCTAAGTTTTCAACAGATCTGTTTAATTCTTAAATATCTTATATTGTTTGGATTTAGACAAGTGTAAAAATATCTTTTATTGTTACAGTCGTCTTTTTTTTTACTTAGATTACTCAAAGTACTGCTATATGGACAACAGATATTTTAAAAGGTATATGTTCTATTCTTATTCATGTTGATTTATTTCATTTTATTGTAAGATTGCTTAATTAAAACTATTAAGAATTATTGTTAAATATTATAATATGATGATTTTTGGTATAAAATGACATACAATGATGTTTTCTCTAAGAAGAACTGATAATTATAAAAAATTTTCATTATATTATATTTTCCTATAGAAGTAAAATCTTAATATTTTTTGTGTATAAATTTTAGGTGAAGGAGAAAGTTAGATACTAAAAAAAGACTGTTTTTTGTTCTGGAGACTGCCACAATTAGCAATGTTTCAAAGATCATGTATGTCTTTCAGATATAAGTTATGATTACTAGTCTTACAGCCAAGTTTTTCACTTCTAGATAAGTCCTTGATAACTTCATCTAAAAGATGTCACATTATCACAAATATCTTTATCTAGCTGCCGATTTCTTTATACTTCCCTTTATAGCTATCTTCTGGATAAAGAAATTTGTGATACATGTAATATCTTTTAGATAAAGTTATTGAGAACTTATCTAGAAGTGAAAGAATTGACTGTAGAGGGAATAGCTATTGGGAGGTATGAAGAAATCGGCAGTTATAAGACTAATTTTATTATTTTGTTAATATTTAATTGTCACAAAAATTAAGCTTGTGTATACATATAGATTATATGATATTATATTATGATACTGTATTACATTATTTTGTATATGTATGTATTTATATTTTTTAATAAATAAAAGTGTAAAAATCTATGATGTTTCTGTATGATCAGATTGAATTTTACATGGTTTCTCAAAAATGTTTTGGTAGAAGTGCTGCAAACGCGAAACTAAAGCAATAGCTTTTTTCCTAGTCCTAACAGTTGTTTTCTGAACGCAACTGATGTTCCCAATGTTCCCATCTGAGTTTTTGTTGGAAAAAATCGCCAGCGATGGCGGGCGGCTAGCATCAACCGCTAGGTAGTACCTTGGCGAAAGAATTTTATTCCTGTCATCCCACATGTAAACTCACATAGAATTAAACTGGCATCCGAACATCCATTTAGATGACGGCACGACGCCGTGGGTTGACAGGTCATGGGGGCCTGTTTCGGCCACTGCTTAGCGAAAATCACAGACTCCGTGCCGTACAGGTTAGAATAGCATCAAATCCGATAGAAAATAATATCATTTATCAGATCTGATAGAAAATCTTTGTTGAAAGTTTTTATTCTGTTTACAATATGTCATGATTTCATAAATAAATTAATGTATAGCTGAAGGATTATCTGTGTTTTGTGTTCATATGTTTTGAATAAATATGTAGTTTCACATTGTAGAAAGAAGCAGTTAGAAATGTTTTATTTTTATCAATAATACACATTGTAGATTTTACAAATTTTGGTTTAAAGTTTATATATTTTATCTTATGTACAGATACTATCAGAGGCATATCAAAATGTCTTTTCAAAAAGAAGAACAAGAACAAGCTGAGGTATATGCATATTTATTGATATTTTTATAAATTATACTATATTTTGTTAGCATTAATAATTTTGTTGCTATCTTTTGATCTTATGCTCAGTTTATAGATGCAGAAAGAGATGAAGACCAAACAAAAGGATCAAAAACGTAAGAATTAATATTTAAGTTTGAATTGTCATTTATATAAATTTGAAAAAGATATATTAACATATGTGTTACATTTATTTGTCATGCTTACTGG
>QVOA01023895.1:7500-10428 GCA_014825685.1 Pseudomyrmex cubaensis
TGCTATTTATCTCTATTACGCTTCAAATAGCTACATATAACGTTAGATAACAACCGCAAGAAATATAATTATATGATTACATTAATCTTTTGAAAATTATGTCAAAATAATACTTTCAATTCATGTTCTTTTCTTTGTATTATTTATTCAACGTTATATGTATAAACACAATTATATCTATATTAATAGTTATACTACATCTAATATTATATCATTAAATCTATAATAAAATCTAAAAAAGTATATTTTATATAGATTTACAAAATTAGGAAGCAGTGAGTTTTTAATTAAACATTAAAGAGTGCTGAACTAAAAGAACTTCTGAAATTAACAATTTAATGAATGAATGAATTAACAATTCAATTAATCACTTTTAATTTAAATGATATTTTATAAATTTCTAAGATATTTTGCGATAGAAAGAGAAATGATAGTTGTGTATTTTTTAACTTTGTTCCGAATAAAACAAGTTGTAAATAACTTAACAAATTACTCTGTTTTACAATTTTGATAGTACACATTTTTACTTAGATATTTCTTACGTCGTTAAGACTTGTCGTTAAGAAAGATAAAAATATTATAGAGAAATCTCGTGACAGAGATACATCTCAGTAAGCTATCAGCTCATGAAAAAGAGAGCAACTCAAAAATCCGAATATTTTTGTTCGGACTCGAACTTCTTGAGATCTCTTGATTACTGGTCCTGCACAGACTGTATGTCGCTCCAATAAAAATATAATATATTCTTTTTTTTAATTAATTTGTGTAATTAAATTTTTCGCGAAAAATCTTTATATTACTTTTTTTAAAAATACATAGGATATAATCTTATTTTCATTGTTTTAACAATAGAAGTAATTATATATATTTATGCATTCCACAAGTGAAAAGTATTACAAGGACGTGTTCAGTATAATAACACACATGATGAAGGGGTTTCGTGGAAATTATATAGACTTTATTTTTAGAATATTCTAAATATTTCATAAATCAACGTAAACATTCACAACAGAGATGGGGAAAAGGTGTTATTTATAATAATAATGTCATTATACATGTTATCGTAATAATTAATCGTTACGAATATATCGTCATAACGTATTTATAATTATGTATAAGTAAGACTTCCTTTTAATTTAGTTTTCTTTTTATAATAATTACTCATCTTGTATCTCTCCACGCACGACGACAATAGTGAAGACGATATCAATAATGATAAGAACCGTGATAACGTTAACCATAAGAATGATAATAATAATAGTACCGATGTGTCTATATACGCGTGTATCATGTATATGTATATATAAACAAATATAATATATATATTTATTTATATGTATATGTATGCTTATTTTTTTCTCTTAAAGAAGAGGATAGAATGGCGCGCTAAAAGTGTACGCGATGAGGTTCTCGCTTTCTTTTGTGTTGTTTCTTTTTTCACGATCAGAATCTCATTTCTATAAAGTGGTATTTTTAGCCAAAGATCTTAAGAGTAAGTCTCGTAATAGTAAGTAGATAATAGTAAACGCATGTATATGTACAGTTCATTTTTTATTTTATCGTTGAATGCCATTCTTCGAGAATGCCGCGATTATATATGTATTAATAAATCCGATGCTCACGGCTCTCTTTCGTATGACGCGCTGGACATGTCCGATGGATGTGTTTTAAGGATCAATCCCCGTTCTCGAATCTTTTTTTTCTCTCGATTTACACAACGTCGATTGGTTACCGAGCGTTGTCGAGGGAAATATACATGCAAGATGACAAGCATAAACTAATTAGCAATTTCTTTCATATGGTAAAACACACACACACACACACACACACACACACACACACACACACACACACACACACACACGCACGCACGCACGCACGCACACACACGCTTTTACAAAATAAACTTTCGGGTTCTCCAATTTCTAAGTCAATCTTATTACGGCGCGCGCGCGCCGCCTCGAAGCCGTTTTTCATAAGTACATTGAATACATTTGTTACCACAAAAACCATATTAAGAATTTTTATATCTGTATATTATATTATAACGGCGGTAATATATGTAGGAAGATATTTAGCAAATTATGAGCAAAAGAGCGGTTTTGACTGAGAAACATTTTTCACGTTCTAATATACTTTCTTCATGAAGTATTTCTTACAAAAAGCTAAGTATTTAAATTTCAATTATAAATTTTCGCGACTTTACACTACTTATATATTCGCAATAAAGTCTACTTACTTTCTTAAGTCACACGGCCTTTTTCTCATGCACATATCTTTCGAAAAATGTGGCGATCGACTCTTTTATCGACTCTCTCTGAGTTTTTTTTAATCCTTAATTTCTATATATTCCCGTCGTATTATAAATTTTCTGTACTTTATAGTTTTCAAGCAGAAAAACACGTCACACATCCACCGGGCGATGCTCGCGTGAAAGGAACGACAGGGAGATGAGAAGGTGGAAAACAGAATTTGACTATCTCTGTTTTCGTTTGGAAAAGTAGTTAAAATCGCGATCTTTTCAATGTGTTCTTGTTTTTCTGTTATTTTTCCGGCGCTCTTTTTCACATTTTCCGGACGATTCAGTAATTATTTTATATATTATGTAAAACGCCAAAAACACGATGCTGGCAGAGCGTAGAAAATAGATCTAATTAAACGACACACTATACAGGTACAGTTATTTAAATAGGGAAATGCGAACCACAACACGCCGTGCTTGCAGATTACATCGCGAAATAATCGGAGAGAGGGAGATATTAAATGAATAATTTAATGTATACTCGTAAAGAGAGGAAGTATATATATCCCGCTTATAACCGCGAGAGCTTTCCTGATCGATAGAATACGCAATCAAAGCATAAAACTAAATGCGAACCACAACACGCCGTGCTTGCAGATTACATCGCGAAATAATCGGAGAGAGGG